>NCSK02000184.1:0-67278 GCA_002276475.2 Chlorociboria aeruginascens | reverse complement strand
CAACACACTCACAGGCCCATCCTACCCTTTATCCCGCTACACCCACGCCACCGAACAGGCGCCATTCCCCTCAGAAGACGCGGAAAGCCGCAAGAGGAGAATCTCCGAGGTTTCGGAATCCGGGGCGAAAGCTGGATTGCAGGCCCTAGCGCAGCCGACCGAGAGGGATAAGTTGGGGAACGAGTTGGATGAAATGGGGAGGTTGGAGGAAGGTCCGTATCAGGGTGTGCAGAAGAGTGAGAGGGAGAAGCCGCGGATGAGGCGGAGTCCGAGGAAGAGGAGGAGGGATGATGATGGGGGTAGGGATGCTCAAGGTGGAGATGGCCAGCGAGGCAATGGCTCTGGCATGGGGAATGGCAACGGTTCTGGCAATGGCATGGCTGATGGAAGCGTCAACATTTGATCATTTGATTTTTTGCATCGTTAAGGTCTGGAATTTTTGGTTTTTGCGTTTCTGCATTTCTGGGAGGCGGTTGCAACGTTCGGGGAACAGGGATTTGGAACTTGAGGTTTTGTCTAGAAGAGATTGATGGAGATTTTGCAACGGCTTTTCTTTCCTCGATCTTTCTTTGTATATTGCGTTTTTCATGGAGTTGAATTTTTTTTTCATCCTTTTTCTCCCTTTTTGAAAATGGCGGCGGATTGCTAGTTGAGCAGGAGATCGAGGGGTTGGTTGACGTAAAGGAAACGGGTGGGACATGGTATATAGAATACTTATTCACTCTTTTATAAATATATCTTACTTACCTTTGTTGGTATACCGACCTGAATTTTTTTTGATTTGGACACGATAGCACTAGTAGAATTAGAATGGTAAGAGATTGATAACTTCTACAAAAGCTAGCAACATCATCACCTCTTCCCACCCTTCTTTGCCCCCTTTGCAGGCCTCGCATTCTTCGCCTTCCTTCTCTCCGCCAACTTCCGCTCCTTCCTAATATCCTCCGTGCTCTTGATCTCCTGCTTCCCTATCCCATCCTTAAATCTGCCCACTCTCTTCTCCAACGCCTCGGCCACCCTCTTCTTCCGCACGTGGAAATCATCTCGATATCTATCCGCCTCTTTCGGCGCCTTCTCCTGCTTATGCTTATATCTCGTTCCGAACCCTCTCCCCACTCCGTCTCCTACAGTAGTTTCCCTCTCTACTTCGCCTGTGCGTGGTAATCGCTCTACTTTATGTGCTTTGCGCCAGCGGTCGAAGCGTCCGCTTTGGAAACTGGCGGCGATTTTTTGCCCGCTTTCACCTCGAATCATTTTCTTCCCTTTCGAGCCATCTTCGTCGTTGGCTCGTGCTACGTACTTGCTGTTCTTTTTATCCCATCTCATGCCTTTTGCCTTGGCCGGTTCGGCGAATGATTTCGCGCCATCATCGTTCGTGAGGTCCATGGTCACGCCTCTTGCTGCTTCGACGAAATTGGAGTTTTGTGATGCGGTGTTGTATGAGCCGGAATGTACTCCGTATCCACGTTCTTCTGCTGTATTGATGGTTTTGGGTGTGTAAGACATGAAGTTCTCGGAGTCTTTCCACGATAATGTTCGACCTTTGCCTTTCTGAGCCGTTTTGGAGAATGTGACTTCTAACTCGCCACCTGAGGCTTCGTCCATATCATCGCCACCTCCAGTTACAGTGACTTCCATCTCATCATCATCTGCGTCCTCTGCTAAATCTTTCATCTCAGAATGTTCCCCCTCTTCTTCGGCTGCAGTAGCCTTTTCATCCTCTTCTTTTTGTCTCCTGGGAACGATCTTTTCCCGTCTGTGTCTCATCATTTCTGCAGCTTCTCCATAACCGCCTTTCCCCCTCGCGCCTATTTCAAATACAGTCTCTTGAGGTCGGAAACCACTGATCCTTGCGAGCATTGAGATTCGTGCTCTCTCAGCATCAGTAGTCTTATCACTAAATAGGGGATGCAATTGCATCCACTCCTTTGACGCAACGACTTCTTTAGCCCTTTTCGCGCTCTCATTTGAAGCCGAATTGCGGGTCTTAATATATAACTTTTCACCCTTCCCAGCTACCGCTCGAAGAGCACTTATATCACCATCATCGCCAAGTAATTTAGAAATCCACTCAGATGTACTTTCCAATTTATCTCTCAGGAGAGCACCAACAACTAGGTCTTCGGTGTAATTAGGCGTATCGCCAGCTTCACGGCCAAGTAATAATCTCTTACCGAGAAACAATTGCAGATCTAACAGATAAGGAGCATCAGTGTCCCGTACAAGACTGTAGCTCCATCCTCGCTGACCAGCTCTTGCTGTACGACCAACACGATGGACGAAAATCTTTGGTTGAGGAGGGAAGTCATAGTTGATAACATTTGCTAACACAGGGATATCAATACCTCTCGCAGCAACATCAGTCACTACTAGGATATTAGTCATTCCAGTACGGAAATCTTCAACTTGAATATTTCGGGCAGTCTGGTCTAGAGAACCATATGCATGTGATACTGAAAATCCAGAAAGACGAAGAAGAGATGCGAGGTAATCAACATGATGTTTCGTCGCACCAAATATAATCGTTGAATGCTCTGTGGGCTTTTGCTTTGGTCTTGGGCCATCTACCCCTCTTTTTCGCTTTCTATTTTCTGCATCCGCAGCTTTCAGAGCCGCTTCTGGCGGTCCAGTAGGCATTTTAATTAAATCATTGAGGATATGAAGCAATGCCCCTTCCTTTTCTGCACTCTTGACACTGAAAAATGCACTCTCAAGATCTGGTGAGACTTTACTCTCAGCATCTAAACGTACTAGGCTAGGTTCCTGAAGACCAGCTCTAGCAAATTCTACCAAAGATTTAGGTAAAGTTGCGGAGAATAATAAGGTCTGTCTGGATGTTGGCAACGCGTGGAGAATTTCTGTAAGTTGAGCCGAAAAGCCCATTTCGAAAAGTCGATCAGCTTCATCAAATACGACATATCGAACTGAAGAAAGATCCAAGGACATTTCCACCTTGAGATGCAAAAACCGACCCGGTGTGGCAATCACAATGTCTGGATTTGCGGCCATAAAACCAAACTGCTCCTCAAGACTGTCTCCACCGACGAGTAGAATGCATTTGAGATCAGTGCCTCGACTAAATTCCTTTACAACTTTCAATGTCTGTAACGCAAGTTCTCGAGACGGCGACAATATCAAAGCCCTGGCTCCTACTCTAGCACTATGGGCCTTCAACCTCTCAATCATGGGTATAACAAAAGCAGCTGTCTTCCCCGAACCAGTTCTCGCCATGCCAACGACATCTTGATTATCGAGTACGAGGGGAATAGTTTTTCGCTGGATTGGTGTGGGAACAGAGAAGCCTTTTCGAGCGATAGCCTTGAGCAGATGGGAATTAAGCCCTGCAGAATGTTAGCAAAATACTTCAAATTGTTCCGTGGATGCCCAACCCATTGCTTGAAAACCGCCGCCTTTCTTTACACTCTTTCCCTTCACATTGGATGTCTTCCTATTAGACGCAGCTTGTTGTGCAGCAATAAAAGCATCATCTCCATCCCCATCACTCTCAATCCCCAAATCCAATATCCCACTCGCATCCAAAGTCCCTACATTGTGCTTGCTTAAATTTGCGAAATCCTCATCTGCCGTTATATCATCTTTGAATAACGATTTCGTGATATCGAATTCGTTCTCCGACGATGTGGGCGATGCTGCACGATGAGGCATTTCTTCAATTCCAAATCATGGAGATCCGTCGAGTGCATCGAAATCTTATGAACATTCTCTTTCTCGATAAATATGGAGGAACTTTTCCTGACCGCCTTCGCTAGCGCCATTCACTAGCGTTGAATCTATTTCCTCGCAACAACCAAAATTTATTGCGCCGATGTTTTTCAATGATTGACAAGAATTCCCAAAAATGTCCCCTCCAGCTGTTGGACGTAAGTCGAAACATGCTGGTAAAATAAAGGGCGATGCAAAATCGCTCAAGCGGAAGCGTGATGTCGAAGATCATGAAAAATTACAGAAGGCAGTTGAAAACCTCGTAAGTAAATGTTTTGGCATTCGAGGCCCGCCACTTACAAAGTCCAGGACCTGAAAACCGAAATAAAAGTTTTCGCGGATCTTCCATTATCGGAGATTACTGCCTCTGGACTCGATGTTTCGCACTTTAAAACGCTGACCGATATCCAATCGAAGGCTATACCACTTGCACTGAAAGGCAAAGATATACTTGGAGCTGCGAAAACTGGGAGTGGGAAAACGCTGGCATTTTTGGTTCCTGTGCTCGAAAATCTTTATAGGCAAAAATGGACTGAATTCGATGGGTTGGGTGCCCTCATAATATCTCCAACCCGAGAATTAGCCATCCAAATCTTCGAAATTCTACGGAAAATTGGACGGTACCATACATTCTCAGCTGGGCTTGTAATTGGGGGTAAGAGTTTGCAGGAAGAGCGAGAACGGTTAGGCAGGATGAATATACTTGTTTGCACGCCCGGGAGAATGTTGCAACACATGGATCAAACTGCCGCTTTCGAGGTGGACAACCTACAAATGCTTGTTCTTGACGAGGCCGATCGAATTATGGATATGGGATTTCAGGCGTCTCTGGATGCGATATTAGAACATTTACCGAAACAAAGGCAAACTATGCTCTTCAGTGCGACCCAGACTAAGAAAGTCTCTGATCTAGCGAGATTGAGCTTGAGAGACCCGGAATATATTGCGGTTCATGAAGCTGCGTCTAGTGCCACTCCAGCAACATTACAGCAACATTACGTCGTAACACCTCTTCATGAAAAATTGAATACACTTTTCAGTTTCATTAGAGCGAATTTAAAGGCTAAGATCATTGTTTTTCTATCTTCTGGCAAGCAAGTTCGGTTTGTCTACGAAAGTTTTAGGCATCTCCAACCTGGCATTCCTCTTCTCCATCTTCATGGAAGGCAAAAGCAATCTGCAAGATTGGATATTACATCTAAATTCTCGTCGTCGAAGAATTCATGTATATTTGCTACTGACGTTGTTGCCCGAGGTCTCGATTTTCCCGGTGTGGACTGGGTCATTCAATTGGATTGTCCCGAAGATGCAGACACTTATATTCATCGAGTGGGTAGAACCGCACGTTATGAAAAAGAAGGGCGAGCAGTCCTTTTCTTGGATCCTAGCGAGGAAGAAGGAATGCTAAAACGGCTGGAGCAAAAGAAAGTTCCAATCCAGAAGATTAATATACGGCAGAACAAACAGCAGAGCATACAAAAACAACTACAGAACATGTGTTTTCAAGATCCTGAGTTGAAGTATTTGGGCCAAAAAGCCTTCGCCAGTTATACTCGATCATTGTATGTTCAGAAGGATAAAGAAATATTCAAGCTCAGTGATGTCGATTTGGAGGGATATGCTGCGAGTATGGGTCTTCCAGGAGCACCTAAAATCAAGTTTCAAAAAGGAGATGATACCAAGAAAGTCAAGAATGCTCCACGACCTACTCATGATTCTAGTGACGAAGACAGTGGTAGAGAACAGGCGAGCAGGAAAGGAAAGGAGGAAGTACGGACGAAATATGACCGAATGTTTGAGCGTCGCAATCAAAGCGTTTTATCTAGTCATTATTCCAATATGATTGCAGAGGATGACTCAGATGTTGCGTCGGATATCGACGCTGATGAGGAGGATAATGACTTCTTATCAGTGAAGAGAGTTGTGCCAGTTGATGACGAGGCGACAGTTCCAGTTGCAGGAGTCGGACCTGGAGCGAAGATCATACCGGGAATTGGGAAGGAGGCTATAATTATTGATTCCAAGAGAAAGGAGAAGCTTCTCAAGTCTAAGAAGAAAATCCTCAAACTGAAAGACAAAGGAAAGAAACTGGTATTTGACGATGAAGGAATGCCACACGAGGTGTACGAACTCGAGGGTGAAGATGATTTCCAGAAACGGGGTCCAGCGGAAGCTCAACGAGTGAGATTCTTAGAAGAGGAGGCCGCTAGAGTTCGTGAAGCGGATCTTGATGATAAACAGTTGGCGAAGGAGAAGAAACGGGAAAAACGGGAGAAGAGAAAGAGGAGAGAAGCTGCTGAGAGAGAGGTTGGAGAAGGTCCTAAACTGGTGGGAGCCGAGGATGGTGAGGATCCTCTGGCTCTACTTGCTTCATTGCCTCTGGATGATGATGAGGGAGAAGAGGAAGAACCACTTCCGAAGAGAGCCAGGAAATGGTTTGAGGATGCTTCAGACGATGAGAAAGACGTGGCTAAGAGGAGAGGTCGTGTTATTGAGACTGAGGATGAACCCGAGACATTGGAGGATCTCGAGGCTCTTGCGACAGGCTTACTCAATTGATTATAGCAATAAAATGCCAATCCGATACTCCCTGAACGTTCCGTCGTACCAATCAGTGACTCTCAATTGCCTCATATTACCATATCCCATTCAAACGCAATAACCACAACATTATCTCCGTAAAGCTTCCCTTATCTGCCCCTCCTACCCCACATCTCGGCAATATCAACTCTGCTTACTGTACTCGTACTCAACACCTCCCCTTCCACACTTCCACACCCCTTCAACACATCCAGTCCAGCACAAACACATGGACTTCACACCTCGCAATGCCACCGCGTCCCGAGGACACCGAAGACCCGCCGCGCCCCAGCAGCAACGGAGACAATGACACCATCCAACCCATCTGCAGCGCGCTCGCCTCGCGCATGAAGACCTTCCTCAACACCGAGGCTCCGACGCCTCTGTTGAAAACCGTGCAAGAACAGACGCGGATCGCGCTAGATGTGATCGAGGAGGCGTTGCGGAGATATAGGTAGGCATCTTCCCCCCCTATACAAATTATGCTGTTGCTCTTGTCGACTCTTTGGATTTTGGATTTTGGATTTTGGATTTCGAGTGTTGGGGGTTTGGGCGGGAAGGGAAGACAAGGGAATAAAGACCTAATAAATCGAGAACACAGTTTAGAAGAAATATCCCTCTCCTACAACGGTGGCAAAGACTGTCTCGTCCTGCTAATCCTCCTGCTGGTCTCTCTCTCCACGCACCCCACCCCGCCCAGAGCTCTGCAGACTGTGTATATAATCTCGCAGCACCCGTTCGCGGAAGTAGATGCCTTCGTCACCGCATCGGTGGCCACCTACAAACTCGACTTGGTACGCTACGCCATGCCCATGAAGGCGGCCTTCAAGCTGTATCTCGAGGAGCATCGCGCCGTGAAGGCCATCCTGGTCGGCACCCGACGAACGGACCCCCACGGCGCCAACCTGTCTCATTTCGATAGCACGGATATGGGCTGGCCAGCGTTCATGAGGGTGCATCCGGTGATTGATTGGCATTACCGGGAGATCTGGGCTGTGAGCTTCCCTCCCTCCCTCTCTCTACTCCCTCCTTCACCCTCCCCTTCCCCTTCCTTTTTTTTCAATTTTTTTTAAATTTTTTTTTATATGTCTATTTCTAGAAATGGACAGAAGAGGAGATCTAATTATAAAAAAAATTTCTAGTTCATCCGCCACTTCGAAATTCCCTACTGCCCTCTGTATGACCAAGGCTACACCTCACTCGGCGGCACTACAGATACGCACCCGAACCCGGTCTTGAAAGCGGGCGGGGAAGGAGGCGAGGCGGAGCCCGGGGACGAGAATTTTAGACCGGCGTATGAGCTGGTGGAGGATGAGGCGGAGAGGCTGGGCCGGGATTGGAAATGAGTTGGTTTGTTAGGTGGCGGGTCGGATGGCAGGGGAGAGGGGGGAATGGAGCCATTTGCATGATAGATTATAGAAAGCCATGTATTCAGGATAGGCATCTGAATCATGATGAGGATGGGTGGGGAATGGCGACGAAGTGTGGATTTTGGGTAGATATATGTTAACAGAACTGTACAGGGCGAGACGAATTAAGATTTTCATGAAATGCTCACAGGTAAAGTACATTACGTTAGTTACGAATGGATATTAAAGACGAGTGTTTTATGAACGTAGACTTCCTATTGTGGAAGAAACAAGTACTGATCGTAAGTACAAGAAATTGGGTATCTTCCCCGTGCACCAAAACTCCTGAATCACAGGAACTGATCTCAATGCCTTCAATGGCAACAACTAGACCCTAACGCCCTGAAATGATACAACTAAATTCTAACGCCCTCCACGGCAACTCTATCCTATGATCATGAGCAAGAATATGACCGCCAACAATGACTAGGGTTGCATTCTGTTGAAATCCAACTCCTCATATGGCCTCCTCCATGCGCAAGTGTGTTTGGTCAATGTCGCCATGGACGCGAACACGGTAGAGACAAGAATACTCGACGACTCCTCCACCCCAATTATTCTTGGTTCGAACGACGAGTGTCTGCACACTAGATGGCAAGTCCTGTGTTGCGAATGCCTTCAAGTCAACTTGGACTGGGAATGACTGGATATGTTGAAGCGCATTGGCGTCGTATGTCCATGTCGCAATACGAACAAATCCAGTGGGGAGACGGAGTGCCTCTTTCTCTCCGGTGAAGATTTGCTGTGAGAGACTTTTGACAGCTTCATACACGGGGACGTCTTCAATAAATGCTAGAAGCTCCATGTCCTTAGGGGTAGCGCCGGGTTCTAGCGATGCAGTCTGGGGCAGATGCTCGATAACAACCTCATCAGGGAATATAGACTGACCCATGATGACACCGAGACTTGGTCCAAAGTCACCATCATTGTTGATGGGAGAACACCAGCAATCTCCATGCTCCTCCCACTTGGAGAGGGCAGCTTCGGGAGCGTTTGGTGTTGGGTACGGACGGAAGAAAGCCCATGCAAAAAATCTTCGAATTTTGATGACATTCATGCTAGGAAAGAGGTAGTTTGGTGATGTGAGGTAGGGGTTTACGGCAGCTCCAGTCCCTTGGGAGAAATGATTAATACGGCGCAGACTCCGGTCGGTATGCCCGTTGATATTAGCTCTCGAGAGGGCTTCGATTTGCGCAGCTGACAATTGTTTTCTGAGTGCGTCGATAACCGTAATTTGGAGATCTTCGTAACCGACAGTATCGTGCTGAAGCTTTTTTATGATAAGAAGTTGGCTCTGCAACTCCTTGGAAATTTCGGCCATTTGTGCTCCCACATCCTTCTGTGAGTCAGACCAGTTTTGGCGAATCAAGTCGATAATTTCTGCTTTCGAAGTGATGATGCTATCCTCATACGCTCCTTTCAAGAGCTCAGGGAAGCGGTGCTCAATTTCCTTGACAGCTAGTTGTGCGATGCGAGCATTATTTTTGATTAGGAACCCGTCCCAAATCCTAGAAGACGTTTGTTCGACGATCCTCTCAATCTCCTCAGTTGGTGGGGGGGAAAGCTTGCTTCCAGAACTATCAATATATTCAGTTCTGAAAAGGTCCGAATCCGTCTTGATCTTGTCTTGCAAGGCGTGCCAGAGATCGTTCGGGACTTGGATATTGCCGTAACTATCTTTCTCGACAACGAGGTAGTCTGGAAGATCCTTGTTTAATTTCTCGATGGCTTGTTTATCGAGCTCGACACCACGCTTCAAGTCGGTGATGTGGCGCTCGACCTCCTCTATACTCTTCTGGACGGCAACAACGTCATCTGGAGCCCATAAACTCGATGGGTGGCGGACCACGTATGGTAAAGCGTGGATGATCGAGTCTGTAATGTCATAGCCCGCTGAAGGATTGGTTGCGACCGGGGGTTTGGCTGTAGACAAGCTTGGGTTGTCCCGATGAGAATACAGAGCAGTAAAAGCGGAGAGAGCAATGTAAGCGAGCAGGATAAGGAGTCCATAAGAGAACCATTTTCTGGAACGAATGTTAGGACCAACTTTTAGACCATTCACGGAAAACTTACTTGAAAGAGAAAATAATCCAATTCAAAAGTGAAGAGAGTGGGTTCCAGAAGAGTGACCAATCAATCGGGGTTCTGGGATCTGGTTGAGCAATTGGAGCTGCTGGGCGGCGTCTCTGCTCATGAGCAATGGCATCCAAGAGATCTTTGGTTTGCTTCTCGGCCAAGTGATCAACGTTGCGAACGCGCGGACATTCCGGCTCTGGCACTTCAGGAATACCTTGGAGACCGCTTGATTCCAAGGATGGGTCGATACCGGCTTGGCCGAACAATCCACTCTCATCTCGAAAACTCCGATCTGTGGAGCCTACAGATCGGCCAGTTGCACGAGATCGCGGAGTTTTATGTCTGGTCCGGGCACCACGATTCACTGAGCCATGTCAGTCAATTGCCCTTTTGACGGGGGTGGGGATCAACTCACCTTCAGGATTGAGAACACCCGCAAGGACGTTGTCAATGTTGTCCGCAACGGGAGTACCTCTGGGGCTGTTAGGCCGGGCAACCGTATTGGTGCCATAGGCTGTGCTCGCCCTGGCTGCCACAGTGGGCAATGGTGCCTGGGAGGCCTGCCTCCGCCTTGGTATCGGCGTAGGGGGGATGTCGTTCTCAGTGATGGCCGGTGACACCCCCCCCCGAGGCGGCCTTACTGGTTGCACGGGTTGAGCGGCGAGTAGACATGGTTGGTATGAGTCGAGAAGAGCTGGGGGGAGGGGATGGGAAGAGACAAAATGTATGAAGAAGGAATGAAGAAGGAGAGAGCGAAGCAAGTGCTCTGAGAGATTATATAACCGCTGAGGTTAGTCGAGGAGCGTCTTTGTCGACCGCATGGAGATATTATTCATTCCTCGCTTTCATTGTTTTCTTCGGTTTGTCAATTGTCGCGTTCAGACCCTTGTTAGCGTGATTGTCGCGCAAGAGACAATAGGCCGGGCTCTCTATTATGGCAGCGTGGTAGACGCATTCAACTGATTGTGAATAGCAAGATCAATGGACGCAAGCAATTGTCAGGTGCTAAGGTTGCGTTCAGGCTAGCAGTGAAAAGGTCTATTGTCGCAGCTGCGGGCGAGTTCATCTTTGCACGGTGGCTGGGACTCGGGTCGGGCTGGGACATGGCATGGTCCTCGAGCTTCACAGTACGGACGTGGGTACCCAGGAAAGCGGACCGCGACGGAACAACACAAGGCAGCAATACAATACAAGTTCGGAACAAGGAGTAGGAGCAGGGGAGACAGGGGAGAAGGGGGAGAAGGGGGAGAAACTCGCCGTGCCAGCAATGTTGACTTAGGGCACGGCACGCTGTGGCTGTAGCTGTGGCTGTAGCTGGGGATGTGGCTAGGGATGTGGCGGCGGCCGGTGTAAATTCCTAGATCTCAGGCTCGTATTCACATCTCGTGCGATTCTCATGGAACACAAATCAAACATTCGATATCCCCTATTTATCCCCGTCACTCACCCGTCAAATCGTCCTTTCTGTCCTGCCCGTCAACACGTGTTGTGGACATCTGGTGAGGATCAACCCACTTTATTTAAGCGGCGTGGACCCCCACCACGCCCACCTTTTTATATACATCAACCACAAGCCAACTTTCGGCCGTCAAACCTTCTGGGAGTAGAATTACCTGGACAACACAACCATGGCTGTAGGGACTGTCTTGGTCACTGGGTAAGTCCAACATGTCCCCGATCCAATCTGTCAAGGCCCGAGTGAGAGAGGTGCAACAACTCAATAGTGGCGGAAGCTTGCGCGACCCCGCCATGATCTGAGACAACATGCTAATACCGGGCTCAGGGGCGCTGGCTACATCGGATCCTTCACCACGCTGACGCTTCTAGAACATGGCTATAAGGTCGTCATTGTCGATAATCTATATAACGCCTCGAAAGTTGCCCTCGACCGCATTGAACTTCTCTGTGGAAAACGGCCCGACTTCTTCCAAGCTGATATCACCAATGAAGCCGAGCTGGAGAAGGCCTTCATTGAGCATCCCGAGATCGACAGCGTCATCCACTTTGCGGCCCTCAAGGTAAAGCGAAGTTCGTGCAACGGAAACAATCCACTAACCAATGAACCTCCAGGCTGTCGGTGAATCGTCCGAAAAGCCCCTCGAGTACTATCGAGTCAATGTAGGCGGTACAATCGCTCTTCTCCGCTGCATGACCAAGCACAATGTCGCGAATATCGTCTTCTCCTCCTCGGCCACGGTGTACGGCGACGCCACTCGTGTTCCCAACATGATACCCATTCCTGAGGTTTGTCCCATTGGACCCACGAACCCATATGGTCGCACCAAGAGTACGATCGAGATGTGTATCACCGACCACATTGAAGCGCAGCGTAACAACCTGAAGAAAGAAGGAAAGCCATTTGAGCAGTGGAATGGTGCTCTTCTGAGATATTTCAACCCTGCCGGGGCACACCCCAGTGGTATTATGGGAGAAGATCCTTTGGGGGTACCATTTAATCTGCTACCATTGCTTGGGCAAGTCGCGACAGGCCAGAGAGAGAAACTCCTCGTGTTTGGGGATGGTAAATCTTCATTTCCTCCCACCCCGCCGCCATCATTGCTAAGCACAAGCAGATTATAAATCCAAGGATGGAACCGCTATCAGAGATTACATCCATGTCGTCGATCTCGCCAAGGGGCACCTCGCAGCGCTCAACCACCTCCGAGACAAGCAACCGGGTGTGCGAGCCTGGAACCTCGGCTCGGGCAGGGGGTCCACGGTCTTCGACATGATCAAGGCTTTCAGCAAGGTGGTAGGTCGTGATCTGAAGTATGAGGTCGTGGGAAGGAGAGCGGGAGATGTTCTGGATTTGACGGCGAATCCGGCTCGTGCGAATGAGGAGTTGGGCTGGAAGACGGAACTCACGCTTGAGGATGCTTGTGAGGATCTCTGGAGGTGGGTTAGTAACAACCCGCAGGGATACCGCCAGGACCCTCCTGCGGAATTGCTTCATGCTATCAAGAAAGCTTAGAGGTAGATGAGACGCCTTTTTCCCCCATGGCTCTCCGCATACATTTATTATAGTTGCACTTTTAAGTATATAAAGCATTAGAGGATCCATCAAAGCTTGAATTCCATGCATGATTTAAACAAATGCTGTGCTATGCTGTGCTATGCTTGTGCGGTACTCTGCATTATGGGTATCTAAAAGAACGTATGATCAACGCTATGCAACTCCAAGATCATGCCTATCTTGATCAGGAACCTAGTCTCTCTAATATACGAGCCACACTCCTAACGCCCACCAGCGAATTCTCATCCGGGCCCTTGCCCGGCGTCCACTCGGCGTGAGCGAAATCAATGACCTTCACGGAATAAATCTTGGGTCCTTGAACTTCATCCTCGTCTCCGTCTTCGGACTCTCCATCATCGTTCGTTAAGGTTGCTGGAGAGGTACTGGCGTCTTCCATGGCAGATCGTAATGCACTTCCATCTCCCTCGAAGACGAAGAGGAGACTGGCGGAGAACATGCGACTCTCCTGACGCTCCATGATTTCTTGTATCCTCTTGACATCGGCCAGAAAGGCCTGGGCCACCAACTTGCCCAGTTCCTCGTCGATCCCAGCCGACTCGGCAAAGAGGAAATTCTTGAACGCATCAAGGACATTATCCCTCTGTATGGCATACCTGCCGTAGTTCTTGTCGTAGACCTTGAATCCTTCCTCGTCTACCCCTTCCCCGCGCGCTCCACTCCCTTGCCAGACCCTCATACCCGCAATGCGAAACCCGAGGCCTTTATGTGTCGTCTCTTCCGTCACCTTGTCGAAACGCGCCTTCTTCTCCGCCGGGGCGTCGTCGGCCCATAAGCGCACGCCCAGCTTCACATCTAGGATGTTTGGTTTGCGGAATCCATGGGCCGCGTTTTCGAGCACCACCGCCAGGTTGGTGGATATGCGCCTGCCGGTCTTGACCGGCACGACGACCTCGGGGATGGTATGCTTGGCAATCAGAGCTGCGCCTTGTTCTTCGATCGTGCCTGTTTGCTGCTCGTCTAGAGCCAGGGTGCCTAGAAACGTGGGCATATATTCGACGAAAGCAGGGTGGTGTGCCGCCGACGTCTCGTAGAAGGCGATCTCGGCGGGCGTACATGGTTTGATGAAGAGTTCGCCATTCACATCACAGAGTGTCCCATCACTGCCAGGTATATCAGTTCGCTGCTCCCACGCAAACAGGGGCGATGGCTCTTACTGTCCCGCGACGGCATAATTGTAATCGATGAGGTCGGCGCGTGTGGGCAGGGGCTTTGCCATCGTGTGCTTGAACGGCAGTCGCGGTCGCAGATGAGATCCCGCTACGACTCTATCATGATGGAACAGAAAAGGGATTAGAAATTAGAGAGAAGGATCAGCGCCGTGTTTGGGGTGGACACAGAAAGGAACATAAGGGGAAAAAAGGAAAGGGCTGAGCAGCGGCGAGGGCAAAGAGGGCGTTGACCTTCGTGAGTGTCGTGTCGTGGCTTCAATCACATCTCGCAGCGGGGGGATGAGAGGAAAGAGTCAGGGATGGTTGGTGGGTGGCACGGCCGTCGTGGTGGTGGTGGTGGTGGTGGAGGTGGTGGTGATGTCCGTGCCGGGCCGGGGCCTGCAGAGACACACCAGGAGATCCGGCGTGGGAAGGGACACGGCGCCTGTAGCCGCTGACTGGGCGGCGGCTTCATCGCGAAGCATGCACTGCGGCCTGCGCGGGTGTGGCTGTGGCTGTGAATCCTCTCGCGAAGAAGTATCTGGACGATGGCATGCGGGTTCCGCTGAGATGAGCTGAGGCGAGACGAGACGGTGTGAGACGACCAGACGCAGAAGCAGCCCGCTGCGAATATGCTCCCCAAACAAAACACAAAACACAAAGCACAAAACACAAAACACAAAGCACACGGCACCATCAGGTTGGGACAGGACTAACCTTAGACAGAAACAAGGCGGATGCGTATGTTGCCGCAATGCGTGGACGTGGAGTGGAGTGGAGTGGAGTGGAGTGGACTGGACTGGACTGGACTGGACTGGACTGTATATTATATGAACCCCCGGTCCTGGAAAATGACACCGCTCCTGATACCCGTGATTTGTTTGCTGTCTCCGCACAAACAGAGGGAACAAAGAAAAGAACAGAAAGGAAAGGAAAGGACAAAGGAAGGAACGATGTGACGACATATATGCTCACCCGGATCTCGTAGGTCTTTCTTTACTTCACCATTGACTGATCAGGCGGCTCATATCATTCACTCTCTTGTGTAACCGAATGGACCAGCTGTGAAGCTGAAGGACAGGACCGACATAAGGTCAGATCTTGATCTTAGCACGTAATCAAGACCAAAAGTCAAAAGTGCGAGGCCGTGGTGTTCCGGCTCCTTGATCAAGATTTCCACCAAGGAAAGATTTATTGTTTATTCCTTACAAGTCTGCCTCAACTCGATCTGCACGCTCAGCCGCGCTCCACCCCAGCTTCTGTGCCTCTAACTCTCTCTGTCTCTCTGTCTCTCTGTCTCTCTGTCTCTCTGTCTCTCTGTCTCTCTGTCTCTCTCTCCCTATTCGCATGTCAGTAACGGTACCCTCCCCCGCCCCCCCACCTTCCACTAAAGTTTTCACCCTTGTGTGACTGATGTGGTTCTCGCAGACAACATCATGGCCGGTTCTATGCTCCCTGCTGAGGAGCTGTCACGCGCCATCAGCGAGATCAATCTCACCACTCTCGCGTCAAGGACAGGTCTCCAATACACCCAAGACGAACTTCTCAACCTTCGCCCCGGCCCAGAGAGGGAGAATGGTGAGAACCGGCATAGCCCGGTGGAGGGATTGAAGACCCCCCCCAGTGTTCTCGCCCCCCCACCGACACCAGAACATCTTCCTGATACTCCTGCCGAAACCGAAATCGATACCGACAGCTCTCATACTCTTCACTCAGCATCGGCGGGATCACGTTCCCCAACCTCTGCAGAACCACAATCACAGGCTAACATTCCCAAGGCTGCCCTCACCGTTGCAGATCCCAATACTCCAAAAATTCCTGCTGAGGTTGCGCGAAAAGTTCACCCGGTCGACGATGGAAAACCCAAGAAGAAGGGCGAGGGTAGTGGAAAGAAGAGAGTACCTGCCCCGACGGGTTTTGAAGGTGTGTTCCCTTCACCAAACTTCTCAGATAACTAATGTCCAGTCAGACTGGTATGCTGATCCCCCTATCACACCTGCCGAGCATGATGAGGAATCGGAGATCTATGGCCCGTAAGTGCATATGCTGCCCTTTCGGAAGCCAATAGCTAACTATTCTACAGAGATCATTCCTTTGCCGAGTGAGTAGCTAGCGATATTAACATTAACCCAGGTGAACTAATTCACTACTTTCTGGCAGACGTATCGAGAAGTGCATTCAACGTTACAGAGGCCGGCGTAAGCTTGATGGGCAGCGCGCAAACATCTTAACGAAGTTCCTTATGCTTGGAGGTGTTGATGCAGGAGTTCAGAAGGCATTCAGTGGAGGACTCGATCGGGAGACGGTTGAGAACTCAACCGCACAAGAAATTGCGGCCATTCAGGCCATTGACCATATCCGAACTGGCCAGAAGAACGCTAAGTACTATGATCCAGCCCATCCCGAACATTGGGTAGTCGACTTCGTAGCTGTTGTTAAGGGTTTCCTGTGAGTAGATGCTTCTTAGACATGTTCTTCATTCCTAACCTTTCTAGATCTCATAGAGCCCCAAAAATGATTGGCGCTGAGAGCGTCGAAGAAATCGAGAGAACCAGTGCAGTCATCACAAACTTCCTCAATTACCTCCTGACCCATAGTGTCTGCCCGGAGTACACAGAGGACATATTGGAGGCGCGCAGGATCTGTGGACAAGCCGTAACAGAACTCAAAGCTATCTTAGCAGCTACAAGACATATACCAGGAGATTTTAACTTGGCTGCCTCGATACTTTATGGCGGCCACTATTCTGGGATCTACCCCCCCGACGGCCGATGGGTGGTAGAAAGATCAGACCAAGATGACAATCGAGCTAGAAATGGACTCAACAATCTGGAAGCCGAGAGAATTTTCAAAACTGCTATTGCCTTTGCCGGAGATTCGGAGTTATTTGTGGAAGCTATGCGCAGTCATATCGACGTTGTTAGGGCCGAGACTCGATACTTTGAAGTCGTGCGCATCGACCGTCCAAATGTCAAGACAAAGGAAGAGTATTCGAAAGTCAAGGATCACCTGGGCAGAGCTGGCAATATTAAAGCTTTGGGAGTGGTGCACGTGAGACACTGGGAGGGTCCTGGTCTAGAATCAGAAGATATGACGGATGATGAGAGCAAGGAAGCCGAGGAACGAGATAGGCCATTATTAGAGAAGTTCTGGTTAGAGGACATGATTCTACAGCACTTCTTTATTGGAATGAAGCTTGAGGCTGTTGTTCGTGAACTCAACATCGGAGTCAAGTACTTTGACAAATTTCAGGGCCTCTATTGCTCTTTCTACACTGCTCTTCCCAACGAGAAGATGGCCTACTGGAAGGAACCTGGTAAGTCTAACTGTACTGAACATTAAGAACTTGCTAATTCGTCGCAGTTCCGAACGAGAGACCAGCACCAACAGAGGATGATCCCGATATGGATGAGAAAGCCCAAAATGCAATAATAGAAGGTGAGGTGGCGGATGATGAGAAAATATTTGGCGAGAAGAAAGCGAAGAAGCCTGCTGGCGAAGCTTAATTGGAGAAAGTTTGAGTAACGCGATGCTTTATGGCTTTCGTAAAAGGCACCCCTCATCCTTTCCCCTGTGTACAGTATAGACTTGCGCCAATCACATTTCCGACACGGCGTCTCTGAAGACAAAACATCATCTCAGCACAGCAATGCATTCTGTTAGTTAATAGATAATAAATCAGCTTACGCTGAAATTCACCAAAGTCTTTGCTCTAGAAGGAGAGAATATTTCATCAAGTGATACGCGAAAATCTAGCAAGACGACATATGTTTACATACCCCGCGTTCTTAAATTTGCTGCTCAGAGGTTTAAATTTCGGTAGGGTAAGTTAGTTTAGGATATATTATCCCTTGGTTTTCACTTGCTGATGTCTGCATTACCAATAATAGGTTAAGATTCACGGTAGATATGGGAAAATGGGGATTGGGTGGGATAATTAGAATTCATGGGTGTGATATTTCGATGGGTTTTAAATGGTGTGAGCACTTTCTTGATTGTTGAAGATGTTCTGCAAATTTGGGGATTCTTCCTTCCTTGCTTTTCCATTCTGGAAGTTTAGAGAAGTCCTTATTCGAGAAAAGAATGAAAGAATGGGATGTTTCCCTTCCCTACAACAATTCAGTCACTAACCTATTTACTCTCCCCAGACTTTCCACCTCCCAAAACCAGTCCTTGTACTCTCAATCTGGGTCTCTCTCCTCTCGATTCTTTGGACGCTTTATTTCCCCATCCCCTCATTTCTCTCACTCTTCTCGTTGTCTTCCATCCAGGACCCACGGGGAGGAACGGGACATAGATGTGAGAATCCCAAATACAAGACGGAGATTGTATCGCTTGATCCATTGGTTGTATACATAAACGACTTTGTCACGCCAAGGGAGCGCGAGGGGCTTTTAGAAGTAGGGTAAATTTCCCTTCCCCTTCTTAAAGTTTAGATCAATAAAGAAAAGAGAAAAAAGAAAAGGTGGAGGGAGGGTGGGGTTAGAATGAATGAGGATTAACAGACGCTGGACCAGGAAACCCAACCTCCAAACCTCCAAAGTCTTCCTGAACGACGACATCACGGCCTCCAGCTCCCGGACCTCGGAATCGGCGAGTCTGGATCTAGAACATGAGGTAGTTTCTTGTGTCCTATCACGCGCTGGGTCTTTCATGTCACAATACCTACCTTCCCCCTCCTCATCCTTCTCTCCCCCGAAAACCTTAGAGCACAACATAGAGGCGTTAAAGCACCAGTTCGGCACACCACAGTTAGTGCACTACGCCCACAAGGGCGGCAGATTCAACCTGCACCACGACTGGTACGACGAGCCGCAAACTACCACGCGAGGCGGCCGGCCGTGGAACCGTGCCGCCAGTTTCTTCGTGTGGTTGGAGGACGCGTGTCGAGGCGGCGAGACCTGGTTCCCTGCCATCGAAGCGCCGGCGGTGGGAGGCTTTGAGAGTGATGGCTCTCTCAGGAGAGGCAAGGAAGAAGCACAGGAATTGAAACTGAAGTGGCGAGAACTTGAAGATGGCGATGGCGATGGCAATAGCGGCGGCGGCACGGTTTTCACACCCAGGAATGGTAATGCTCTGTTTTGGATCAATCTGCATCACAATGGAACGGGCGATTGGAGGGTTGCGCATGCGGGGCTGGAGGTCTTGAGTGGGGTGAAGAGCGCGATGAATATTTGGCCGAGGAGGTATTTTTGATTTTTTTGGATTCTTTTGGTAGGGAGGGGGAGAGAAATGGGGTTTGGTAAGTGAGAGAGGGTGTGCTTGGAGGTGGAGTTTATAGGCTTGGTTTAGGTTAGGTTAGGTTAGGTTATTTTCCTCTGGGGATGTCTTGTTGTGTGTGTATTGGTATATGTGTATCTATCTGACCGAGAGGAAGGCCGGGGATGAGTGGGGGAAGGGGTTTGAGATACTACAGGAGAAGTTCAGAATCTCAAGAAAGTGGGAGGAGGAAGAGAATTGTATTTTCTGATATATTCCGAGGAATATAATGAGAAATTCATAATAATACATGAATAATAGCTGCTGATATTATGGATAGTTATTATTATTATTATTATTATTGTTAGGCTTATAATTCATAATGGAGTTTTGTTGTGTTTGTTAAGCGGTGGGAGAGGGAACATATTATATTTACTGAGCTCTTGGGGGTCAGCTTGAAAGGTTCGTATTTCTATCATAGAGAAACATTTCGAGAGATATTCAAGCGCCTCGCTCCTCTGATTCGGTGAAATTACTCATTTACACGCCAGGGCGAGAAAAACACTAAAAATTCCCCTCCGCCGCCTTCCTCTCAAATCCTGTGATAGGTTTGCCTTGTAACGACTCATAGGCCTGTCGAAACAAGCCTTCCTTCTCGGTGGTCGCGAGGAGTTGTGTGAATGCGGATGAGGCATGGTAATCTTGATAGGCTTCTTCGTTTTTGACTGATAGGAGATCAATATACCTTCGTTATTTATGATATATATCTTAGAGCGGATAATGGAGGAAAGGATGAGGGGACTTCGTATATCATCGATACTTACAAACGACATGTCCGATCATCTTCGGTAGCACGACGCCTCCCTGACCGCCGTGCGAGTGCGGGGGCGTGTGGATGGGGGTGGGGACGACGTTGAAGACTTGCCATTCGAGAACGCCGGGGAAATCGGAGCGTACTAGAGACTCGTGTTTTTTGAAGAGGGCTTCGAGCTTCAGGGAAGATTAGCGTAGTTGGAGAAATAGGAATTAGGACTGGAAGTTCTTTGACGGCTGGGTGGAGAGGAAGGAAAAGGCATACCACGTCGACTTTGTTGATTGCTGGGTAGAATACATGCGTGAGAAAGACACGAGATGCCATTGCTATTTCGAGACTCTGTCACAGATTCAGAAAATATTAGTTACGAAAGATATGGATAGGTTGCTTGAAAATTGACTGCTTGAGTATTGTACGATGAAATAGACAGTATTTATATCTCCAGAAAACACCACATGGCACAAAACTGTAAGCTTACAGTAACTGAACACTTCTCGTATACCTCGCCACGCTCTACGCATACTATGTATATGATATAAAGCACTCGCTGAAAAGCATACAGGGTGGCACGTAATGTCATACAAGCTGTCATACCACCGTCAGATGATGTTTCTCTCAGCCTTATGGGGCTCTGGGGAATATCCGATTCGGCCCCTGGACGAGGAACCCCAAGTAATCATGACTTTCCGTGGCTTTGTTTACGAGGTACTGCTCTCGTGCCTGGATCGACTTGTTGCGGCTGAATTGACCTAGTCATAGCAGAAATCCCAACTCTTTGTTACTCAATTGAGATTTGGATTGTTTATAAAAACAAGTTGTTGATCATTTCTGTGGAACTTTCCATGCATGAGGCTCTTTCAGATAGTTCGAAATATAGAAATCTCGAAGAAAAGAAAAGAAGAATCCATGTATTGTTCTTACCATCGTAATGTGGCTTTACAATTCGATAGCCATTGATGTATTTTGGTGGTGGGAAATTTGTTCCTCCGTAAGGATGATGGAAAGTCGATATCAAGAACAAAAAGTCCCCCCTCTACCAGCTCCGCCATGACGTGATACCTTACTTCAACCCCACCGTAACGTTTAATCTTCCATAACGCTGCTTTAAAGCCCAAAATATAAATAAAAAATGCATGAGATAATTGCTTGTTATATCTATTTCATCTACGGGAGAAATCTCTGATTAAAAACTAAGATAATGAAGGCAATTTATTTCAAAAAAATTTTTTGTATCTCGATTGCAGGGGTCAACACGATTTCTAAGCAATAGAGTATCTGCAACCATCCGATCACGCAATTGAAGCCCTCACAACCCTCTACAACTCCTTAATTGGCATCTCAGAACCATTTCCCAATTGAATTACATGTCTGTAAGAATTGCCAGTCGTCTGTTTACTGGATATCGGAAACCGTTGATCCACAACTCGACTTTCACCATTCTCAAATACCCAGGCTTGATTCGCACCATGGCAAGCTCGGTTCCGGCAACGATGAAGGGGGTTTTGATCGAGAAGACGGGAGGAGTCGATGTCCTTGAATACAAGACTGATCTTCCAGTCCCATTCCCCAAGGAAGGGGAAGTTCTCGTGAAGAATGATTTCATTGGGATTAATTACATTGATACGTATATCACCCCCTCTTCATCAAATTGCGCATAGTAGCTAACACCCCCAGGTACTTCCGCACCGGTCTCTACCCCTCCCCTAAACCTGAGATCCTCGGTCGGGAAGCAGAAGGCACAATCGTAGGTATCGGGACGGGCAATCTGCACAACCTCAAAGTGGGAGATAAAGTCGTATGGATGGGAACGGCAGCCTACGCTGAATACTCAGCCGCCCCGGCCTCGAAGACACACGTTGTCCCGTCTGCACTCGCACCTGGAGTTGCTGCGGCGGCACTACTACAGGGCTTGACAGCATTAACCCTCATCCGCGAATCCTACCATGTGCAGAAAGACGATTGGGTATTAGTGCACGCTGCTGCTGGGGGAGTGGGGTTATGCCTATGTCAGTTGTTGAAGGCCGTCGGCGCCAAAACAATCGGTACGGCGAGCACGGCGGAGAAAATTGAATTGGCGAAGAAGAATGGTGCGTCGTATATGATAAATTATAAGGAGGAGAAGGATTTGGCGGCCAAGGTGAAGGAGATTACGGGTGGTGAGGGCGTGAGGGTTGTTTTTGATAGTACGGGCAAGGATCAGTTCGAGAATGATCTGGAGGTTGTGGCCAGGAAGGGGACGGTCGTTAGTTATGGTAATTCCGTAAGACCCCTCCCTTCCCGAACTTCCCTCGTATTAGTAACTGCTATTGACTAATCTTGAACGAAAAAGTCCGGAGCAGTACCCCCCCTGGCGATTGCCAGATTATCGGCGAAGAATATCAAGATTCTTAGACCGACGCTATTCAACTACATCTTCACACGCGAGGATTTCGACAGCTATACCGCGGAGCTCTTTGATTTGGTGATCAAGGATAAGTTGAACGTGAGGATTCATGAGGTATATGATCTTAAGGATATCAAGAGGGCTCATACGGATCTTGAGGGCAGGAAGACGACGGGGAAGTTGCTTTTGAAGCCGTAAATGTCGGGTTCTGGTATGACGACTACGGAATGACCATGTATTGAAACCCTTTCTGAGCTCTCTTGCTCTCTTTTCCAGAATTTTAATAACCTGAGCCACCATATCCCTCCCCTAACCTCATTCTACAACTACGTGTGATCTTGAAGTGAGTGAACTTGTGAGACATTCTGGATTTGGGGGAGGGCGGAGGAGATGGTCCAACAAGTCATTACCTGTCTACCCATTTTATTATGGCTTGAGTTGTCGCTAAGCACAATCTTCATGATAAATGGTTTTGCGGTGTCAATTCCGGGACCCGAGGATTTTCCCCAGGCGAGATTTATTTCCCATTCACCCGTCACATCTCATGCCACTCTGGGGGTGCTTCGAATCGCTTTGGGGGTGGGGGATTGGGTTCTGCTAGTTTTTTTTCCGTTTGTAATACAACGTGATCTGACGTACTTTGTAATCTCCTTTGAGTCAAAATCCGAATCCAAGTCGGAATCTGTTTTATCCCAAATAGGATTGTAGACGTCTTTCCACTCCTCCAAAATTTAGGATAGCATTTTAGGATTTCCAGCTGGTAACACAGCAGCCTTCACTGCTCGAAATTTGTAGGTCTTATAATTGTTACCCATCTGAATATCGATCTTGATGGGAAGAAAATTAATTGAAGGGCGAGAACAACCCACCAAAGGAGACCATTATTTCCCAATTGAATTGAAATCTCCACACACTCACTGGATCAAATCCATCTCTCCCTCTCCATCTCATAAGCCACAGATAACGATCATGACCAGGCATGGTTTGAGGGTGCTAGAGAATAGCGCCTCTCGATCTCACAATGACTGGGATTGAACGAAGTAATCTGCCCAGCTCTTGAAAGCCCTTCAAAGCATCAAATTCAAAAGTAGTGTATATTTGCCTTGGAATGCCACGTCTATGGTACAGCTTCAGAGGGAAGTTGGTGGCATTGAGAGTGCTTGGACGCTCGACTTTTGTTCTTATTCGAACTCGAGGTCGGGTCCGAGTCTGAATCCTGGTTGCAGCTCGGAGTATAAAAGCCTTCCCACTCTTTATTCATATCCAATACAGGCATACGTGGTGACACTTCTGCAGCCTTCTCGAGCTTAAGGATGTAATAATCGTCATTGTAATACGTAACAAAATCTAATTTTGGATTGGGAGATCCGGTTGGACTCTGTGTAGATGTGTCGTGAAAGTTTAACTCGTAGGAAATCCTGAAACGTTTGGGAGGAAGCCTACATGATCGTCTGCATCCGGCTATATAAATAAATAACAAAGGTTTGGAGATACGCGAGGCGCGTTTTGTACTGTACGGAGTATGTAATCACTCCGATCTCTGTCGCAAGGCTGAAGCACGGGTAAATTTCGGCCACTCAAAAAGTATGCCATTTGCATCTTGTTCTCCTTTTGTCCACAATTTTATAACGGCACAAAGATCATGTCAATACCGGGCCTTGGTCATGCTGTCCCAGCGGTAAGAATGTGTGAATACAGGCAGAATGCTTTATGTTAATTATTATCAGGCCACCTCGGCCTCGGCGCCCATTGCGACTGCAACTGTAGCTGTCCACGAGCTCGACGCTAATTCGGAATGGCGATTCGAAGTTGCAGCTGGACAAAGTCTTGAAGTCAGGGTGAGTATTATGCTGTATCTTTCATTTTATAATGCTAAAGAATGACAGGTCTTGTCTGGAACTGCTGAAATCTTCGGAACTGAGCTCGCTCTCAATCACACCTATACCTTCCGTGGCACGAAATCCTCCATATTCACCTGGCATGGATGCCGAATTGAAGTCAGTGGATCATGCGATGAATATATAGCGGAGGAAACGCCAATGGTTTCCTACATCAATACGCATTTCGCATTAGAAAAGTTAAGAGAAGAAGCAAGCAAAATTGGGAGGGATGGTCCTAGAGTTCTGATTGTCGGGCCTAGTAATGCTGGAAAAACAAGTTTAGTCAAACTTCTGACTGCCTATGCTATCCGTATGGGAAAACAGCCCTTGGTGATTAATACGGATTCAAGGGAGGGTATACTGTCAATCCCAGGAAGTTTGACGGCAACTCCTTTTTCTTCTATTATTGATGTGGAGCAGGGATGGGGTAGTAGTCCTACAAGTGGTCCCAGTCCAGTTCCTGTGAAATTGCCTCTATGCTACTATTATGGACTCCCAAGCCCAGAAGACAATCCAAAGCTCTTCAAGCCTGTTTTGACAAGATTAGCACTAGCTACAACCAGTAGGATGGCCGATGATCCCGCGGTTAGGAAAGCCGGTGTCATCATTGATACTCCTGGTGTGATCAGTCAAGGAAAAGGCGGCTACGATATTATTTCACATATTGTGTCGGAATTTTTAGGTCAGAAGTCTCTAATAGTACAACGCACATCTTTACTTACTGTAATGTAGTCGACACAGTGCTGGTTCTTGGTTCTGAACGATTGCATAGTGATATGATCCGACGATTTGCTGCTTACAAGACGAGCACTGGAGATAGCATCACACTCGTTAGACTGGACAAGTCTGGCGGATGTGTGGATCGAGATGATGCATTCATGCAACAAATGCGAGAGGCATCAATCAGAGAATATTTCTTTGGTGACAGCAAGCGAACTTTGAGTCCACATACACAGCAAGTCAATTTCGATGAAGTCTCAATATACAAAGTGCGAGAAGGTACGTATTTATTCCTAATGGTATGTTTGCTTCTAACTAGTCACTAGTCAATTCAATGATGTCCGCATTTCTCCCCGGCGGAGAAGAAGATGGTGAACCAGATTTATATGAGAAGGTGGAACCATCATCAATAATGGCACACTGCATATTAGCCGTGATGTACGCATCAGTACATGATTCACAAGAGACAATCAGGGACGCAAGTGTAATGGGATTTGTGTATGTCGCAGAGGTGGATGACAAGAAACGGAGATTCAAGGTCCTAGCTCCATTAAATACTAGAGTGACGGATAAAGCTTTGATCTGGGGACCTTGGCCTGAAGCAACAGTGAGTTTGGTGGGATAATAAATAATGGCAATTTATGAACATTGAACAGTTTGTTTCATTTGCGGTTAGGAGAGTGCTGTACAATACAAGATGATCCGGAATTCAACAGAGACGCCCGTGATATGTCAGCCTTTCCCATTTCGTAGGCGTTATATCAATGCCACCCCTTTCCAGCCCCCGATCTTCCCTGCACACATCCCGAACAGCTTCCTCTTTTTAATCTCTTGTCTGAATCTTATTATCACCCTTGACAGCTTCTGCATAACTTGGTGGCACCGCGCCACCACTACTGCCCTCCCCAGCATTGTTATTCCACGTTCCGTTCTGGTCCTGGTGGACAGGCGGAGCCATCGGAGCAGTGGTACCATAACCTCCAGTCCTAGTATCTTTTGGCAGACGTTGACCTCCTTGTACAACAACATAGGTTATGCGTCCGGACTCGGCATCTTGAGGTAGAGCGTCATAGTCTTGCTCGGGGAATTTGGCGATGATGTACCAGGAATGGAGAAGACCGGGAAGGAAGCCCAGCATGCAGAGCAGAATGTTGATGATAGAGTCAGCCGAACAGATACCGCATTTTACCCAGACTGCGCATGTTAGTGGGCTGGAGTTGAAGGGGGATGAGAAGGGCAAAAGCCTACCTGGGAGTGGGGGAAAGAGAATGGCGATCAAGCCGAGGAAAATGTCTGACGAGCACATCTTAGATATGTGGATTGTGGATTGTGTACAGTAGTAAGAGTCTTGAAGAGAAGATTTTCGGAACTACAGAGATTTAAAGTCTCGCTGGTGAGTGTGGGATGATGGTTGTCACCTGAAGTAAGTCCTCGTTTCTTCGTCACTAAGGGAGGCTGAGTCAAACGTCACTTTGTCGCTAAATTTGGATTAGCGTTGAGCTAGTGGATAACCTTAAACGGAACCGCGGAGTAAATCTTCAATATGAGAATGTTGGTATCACCCAGGTGGTGATATTGTTGATCAACAATAGGATGCGAGAATCAGTAATATAAGAAGATGATATTTATTGAGTCTAGAGCTAGAAGAGGATCAAGGAGAGGACCCCTTTTTGTACCCAAGGGGTTCTCTCCTGGTGAATCCTATTGATTCACCAGCTAGCTCTTGTGTATCCTCTATATTCACCCATGGGACCCATAATACTCCCATAGACCGAAGTGACCCCTGCTGACTCAGATATTCCCACAGAGAAATAAAATTGGTTTTTGTTCTCTTCCTCTCTCTTTTGTTTTTTTTTTTTTTTTTTCTTTTGTGATAATTATGATAGGTTTAAATCGATTTTAAATCCGCTGGGGAAGGAGATATATACTAAAAGATTGCTTGGATTATTGCAAGTAATATATTTTGCAAATATAAAATTTAGCTATCAAAGCTTAGTTTGAACCACGTTCCCTACCCCTGGAGGGATGGTATTATATAATCAAATATTTTTGGCCCAATAGAAAAAGATAAAAGTTATGGTTCGCCTCCAAGTTATTAGCAAGCAATCTTTATGTCGAGGCAGATTATAAAACTTAAAACTTTGATACCAATTCGCAGCTGTGTCTGGAGAAATGGTTTACTTTCTGCCAATTGATAACGCTATAGGCGGGACCAAGCATTGCGGATTGTTTTGGAAATCGGATATTGCTATATTGTATTAAAGATGGCAAATATAATTCGTGGTTGTGAGGCATATAAAATAATATTGTTGGTATCACCAAAGATGGTAATAATATCAATGATATTAGGATTGAGAATCAGTATCTTGTAAAGTGTAAATAATCGAGTCTGGGCTAGAAGAGAGGTGAGAGGAGGAACCCCTTATGTACCCAGAGGGTGCCTCCTGGTGGATCCTATTGATCCACAGCTAGCCCATATAAATCATACGGATTCACCCATAGAGCCCAAAGGGGCAATAAGTGAAGCTATTCCCACTTATGCCCCACTATGGGACCCATAGTACTCCCATGGCCGAAGTGGCCTCATATGACTCATAATATTGTACCCATAAATATTTTTCCTTATAAGTAGTGAAGTACATTATTTGATTCGTAGGATTTATCCGAAGCCTTACGAACCTACTTCTATTGAAAACATTGTGCCTGCTACAGGTTGATTTCGATAGCAAACATAACAATAAAACGAACGAAAGCACGTATCATCTAAGAGATCTATACTACCGCGGCCTGCTTGTTGCCCGACGTAGTACCATTTCAACTCTATGGTGATAAGTGATGACAGAAGACAAATTGTTCAGAACACAGCACAGTTGGCTGACATGTCTTTGGCAGTGGTGAGGCTGCTGATGCTTCGTGAATTAAGGCCTTTTGCTTGAAGCCTGATCACGTGCTTGCATAAAGGCTAATAATCTGTCATCGAGACGGACAATAATCGCTCCGCTGTGTCATCAGCCTCCTTCTTTTCCTCTATACTATTATCCCACCTGCGACTTTATAGTACAGTATCAAACAATTGCCAGCATCAAACGACTGCCATAAACAAAATTAATTATGGCCGATGACGGAACCCGATGGAGTCACACCTCAGGGGAGGCGGAAGAATTGAACGTACGTATCCATCAAGGAAACAACGCATCTAATGATACTCACTCCGCTGACTGCTTTTCAGAAGTTGACTACAAGTTTCGATATAGTGAATTCATCTGGCAACAACACTAGGAGGGATAGACAGCAGAGGGCGGAGAGAAAGAGAGAAGAGAGAGAGAAGAAGGAGCAGGAGGCAAAGGATAAGGAGGAGCAGGAAGCGAGAGATAAGGAGGAGCAGGAGGCGAGAGAAAAAGGACAGGGAAAGTAGTCGAAAGGCAATTCTCGAGTCGAGTCTAGCTACCATGGTTCTCGATTTGTTTGCTAAATAGGACTTCTAATTCCTTTTTATACCCTTCATGATCAGTGACCTTTCTCTGAATAACCTCAGCAGAGCCTTGACACCAATACTGAGAGAAAATTTCTTCAGCCTTAGCAGACAGATAAGAAAATCTAGGACATATATGGTCTTCTACAACAGAAATCATAGCATTTGTAGATGTAAGACAACACCAAAACCATACCCCCTCGGACTCCCAGCCTTTATATATAATTTTCGCCAGCACAGGCTTTTGCTTCGAGGCCATGTTAACCACTTCTTCTTCTTCTTCAAATATTTTCATGAATTCCTGTCGAACCTCGTCGAATTCAGGGAGGTTATCGTCTACTATCTCATCGATACCATGTCCCGTAAGCCAGTAAGGTACAGCAAGCATCTCTGCAGGTAAAGCACAGACCCACTCAAGGTCTACTAAACAAGTAATATTCCAGTGTCGGTCCACAAAGAGATTGCTTGCATGGAGGTCGGTAAACTGGACATAGAAAGGTCCGTTACGACGTTCCCGGTCGATGTAATGATGCGATAGCATCCTAAGCAATACCCCAGCCGCCATTTGACCACGGCAGTCGTCAGCATCATAAACTGCGTTTGGATTACTAAGAAAGCTGTTCTCATGAAGTGAAAGCATATCTGCAACAAACGGCTCAGTAGAGGTATACGTTTCATTTCTCTGTATCGTTCTCAGCGCACCGTCATTTTCTAAGATGATAACAGAGCAAGGCAGCGGTCGGTTTGTCAACTTTATCGTTCCGTCAGTATGGAATTGGAAGGAGCCGATTCGAGGCTGAGGGATATTGGCCAAGGAAAGCATCAAGCGAGCCATGCCTCGGAAGAGCTTCTGCCTACGGAATGGGTCATTCCGGTGCTTTTCCCACGTGCTGGAGAGCATCTGGCCCGTATTAGGCCCGATATACTCAAGTATCATATATGCAGTAGAAAGTCGTTGGCTCGTTGGGTGGGCGATATAGGGCGAGAGAGTAGGGCGTCGAAGAAGTTTGCGGAGACGGCGTTGGAACATGTGCCAAAGGCGGATATAGAAGGGTTTTTGTTGCTCATGGACAAACTATACACCAGCAGCATGGTTAGCACGGAAGCTATCAAGCGGTAGGTATAGTAGCTTACATGGCGGTGGTCAGAGAAGCCGAAGCCGTACAAGTGTGGAATGCGAATATCGGGGCATTGATGTTGCATCCACGCATATGTTCCTACCTCAGAGCTCAACTTTTCATCTACTGTGCCAGGGTACTTGGCTTCAGCAAGCTTGTGTGGCATAGGACAACGAAAGATGAGCTTCTTGTGGAAGCGAGTCGACCGTACCTCGATAGGTATACAGACATTGAAGCTGCCACGAATCCATTGATCCTCTGCATTGACAGTACAGGTGTCTCGATTGCTGAGCCTCAAGTGGTGCCTAACAAGAGCTTGAATAGTTTGTCTCTGGTTCCAGAGTAACCGATAGAGCTCTGTCGTCGCCTCAAGGTATGCTGCTTGGCTGATGATATTTGCATCTTTCTTAAGGGCCGACTCGTATGTGATGGGTTTCCCGTGATCTAGCTTGAGGACAGGAGGCATGGTACGAGCTGGCCTAGCCGCCACTTAGCAGTGTGTTTAAGGATCTTTAGCATGCGAGATTTGGCAAATGCGAGACGATAGGGTGCACTGATAGTACAGGTGTCTTGGTTGCTGAGCCTCAAGTGGTGTCAGATATGTTCAAGATTTTGCGATTTTCGTGCCTGGACCAAATACGCCGGGCACGCCATTGGCCTCCATGCCTAAGGCTTCGTAATTGCGGGTTGTTTCGCACTAACCAAAATCGTCACTACTTGTTATCCTATTTCTTCCCTCTTTGTCCTGTCACACCATACAACATAGAACGAACTGGATCTTATTCTAGTGAAATCCCAAAGGGCGTTATAATCCTAACGCTTGTGAATAACAACATCGGTACTCTCATCTGGTAGGACTCATTCCAAGATTACTGGGCATTTTTATATTTTGGTGATTTACAAGATTTATGGTCAGGGGCAGAGCGATCCAGCCACAAGGCAATGGAGAGGTTTAGAAATGCCAGTTTTTGTGGGGCGAACCCTTGCCCGTGTACTGCAATGTTCATGGGCAACGATTTTCAGTATTATAAAGTGACTACAAGGCTATCTTATCTTTTTAGCTATCCCGTTCGCATTTACGATCCTTTCACTCATCCATCCGGTTCTTATTCATATATCAAGCAATCTATCCTCATCATTATCCTCCCTTGTACCGCAGCTGAAGGCCCTAACTAATAATTTATATATAAACATAAAGGAGAGATAGGGTGCGCACAGATCAAAATCGGTCACTTACTTCTCACACGCAAGTATGAAAGCGGTGTGAATTAGGCGAGCGCACCGACGATTATCACAGCGATGTGATTACCCGTCAGAATCAATTTACCCCGCGATACCCAAGGTGCATCTCTAATCATGGCAGACGTCGAGATGGGTGGAACTGCTCCTGCAGATCCTAAATCTGATGCCGATCCTATCAAAAAAGAATATGATGTCTACATTAGACCTCATATCTCGAACGATCGACAAATCTATATCTTACAATTTCCAAACCGAGAATCAAAGGCTTATTATTCTAAAGCAACAAATTCACAACCTCAAAACTTACGCATAAAGCCGCAATCTGGAATGGTGGAGCTGGATGTCCCGGTAGATGCCTTTAGGAATTATGATAAGGAGAAGGGCCTGAGATGGGGAGAGGCTATGAAGAAAAGTAGTACTGCGAAGGGTACTGGCAGTTTTGGGTTGCCGGGTGGATTTGGAATTGGCGGCGCACAACCCGCGGGTAGAGGGAGAGGTGCTGCTGCTGCTGCTGCTGCTGCTGAAGCCAATGCGGTGATTAATCAGGGGAGAGTACTCGAAGATTATGCAGGAGCTGTTGAGAGGGAACAGGTTTTAGTCAGACAGACTCTGGGTGGACAGACAGTCAGAAGTGAGGAGTCTACACCTCGGTACATGATCGGAGCTTTTCGAGGAGGTCAGTAGGAGATTCCCTTTACAGATGGATTGACACTCATATGATGAATAGATCAACTCCATCTCACACCTATTGACCACATCGTTCAATTGCGACCTCAATTTCATCATGTGGATGCTGCGGCCGAACAGGAGAAGCAAAGCAAGAATGCAAACACTGCTCCAGTGAGAATGTCGGAGGCTCGAGCCATACATATGACGGTCAAATCGGTAATTGATGGCGAAGAAGATACTCAAGACAATCTGGCTGTACGGATCTCAGCTACACAACAAGAAGCATGGGAAAAGCATCGTTATATTGACGAGGATAGTGCAGATGCATGGCAGATATTCCACGAGAATTTATTCGTTCGTCCGCAACAGGATCTAGCAGCACTCACTGATCCAGACAGACCAGTGCCCGATTTAAAAACCCAGGTACCGAAGCTGGTAGCTGATTTAGACAATGGGCAATATCTGGATTCGATCAGTGCTCCGAGGGATGCGGCAAGATTATCGAGAAGCAAGCAGATCCCGAAGGGAAAAAAAGACGAGAAAGGGAAGGGGATTGTTAAAGAGGAGCCAGTTAATTGGGCTATGAATGATGCTATGATGTCTGATCTCCCTTCCAGCTCAGAGAGCGAAGAAGACGATGAATGAAAAGTTTGTGGATATCTATACACTGGCATTTTCTATATAGGAAAAGGATGCCCGCAATAGATAAAGCTTTAGAGCATGGAAAAATGCATGTAAAATAAGTTAGAATGTATAAGTATAATATAGAAGCCTCTTAGCATATATTAAAGTTGAGTGGAATATAGATGAAGTTGCCATAAGTGAGGTTAAGTCCCTAGGCGATCGAAGCCGTTAACTCCGAGCCGATAAGAGATCATAAATAAAGTCAAACAGAGCTCCAAATCACTGACCTCTCGACTCCATTTGTCACAACGCTATTTGCTCACGCGGGTGTAGAGATTCACAATGGCATATCTGGCGCCCATCCACCGACCGAGCAGTGTGCGCCATGCACTGAAGCTGAACCTCCTGAGCCCGAATGAGGAATGTCTTGTACTTGCGTAATAAACCCCCTCAACCCTCCCCGTCTACCCATTGACCTATACTAACTCCTGTATAGCAAATCAAATCGCATAGAGATATGGAATCTGGTGCCAGAAGCTGGCCTGGTAATGGTGCACTCCAAACCAATCTACGGCACCATTTCCATGCTGCAGAAAATCCGACCCCATGGCTCAAAGACCGACCACCTCTTCGTTGGCACCCTCCGATTCCAATACTTCACTGTAGCCTGGGATCCCGAAACACGGCAGCTCGATACCGTGCAATCGTTCTTAGACATCTCAGAGAAACATATGAGAGACTCGGAAAGTCGGGATCGATGCCTGGTGGATCCGAAGGGACAATATCTGGTTATGGAACTTTACGAGGGTATATTAAGTTTAGTGAAGAAAACTAAACCAAGGAAGGGGAATAATGATTATTTGGATAAGCCGGAACAGATTCGCATTACGGAATTGGATGTTAGGGCGTCGGCGTTTCTTCACACAGATACCAATAGACCGAAATTGGCACTTTTATATGCCGAGGGTGAGGATGTGGTTCGTTTGGCTACTTACAGAGTAGTGGATGAGAAATTGCGACCATCAAATTTTATTCCGCATAAGGATCGGGAGAACGATATTGGGGATTTGGATTTGGGAGCTTGTCTTCTTATTCCAGTTTCAAAAGGAGCAGCGGACCAGAAGAAATATATCGTCAGGAATCAAGCGGCTGCAAAAGCTCAATTGGGTGGAGTCATTATCGTTGGAGAGACGAGGATGACTTATTTGGATGATGAGAGTAAAGCTATTGTGGAATATTATCTGAGTGAAGCTGCATTGTTCGTTGCTTGGGAACAAGTAGATGACTTGCAGTATATTTTGTCAGATGAATATGGCTATCTACAACTTCTAACAATCATTGTTGATGGGGTTGTGGTCACTGGTATGTCTCTCAATAAGATTGGACGAGCACCCAAAGCCACAGCGTTAATATATCTCGGCAACGGCCTCCTCTTCGTGGGCTCTCATGTGGGGGATTCTCAACTCTTGAGTGTCAATGCAGACGGAGAAGGTTTCGATTTGCTCCAGACAATTCCAAATATTGCACCAATACTTGATTTTGCTGTTATGGATATGGGGAACCGGGAAGGAGAAACTGCTTCTAATGAGTATTCTTCTGGTCAAGCTAGATTGGTAACTGGAAGTGGGGCAAATCAAGAAGGAAGTCTGCGAAGTGTCAGGAGTGGTGTTGGACTCGATGATATAGGCATCCTGGCCGACATAAAGCATATCCAAGCAGTTTTTGCCCTGCGATCTTCACCACAATCCCCATCAAATGATATCCTTCTAGTATCATTGCTACTGGAGACACGTATATTTCAATTTGATGCCGACGGAGGCATAGAGGAAATAGATGCTCATGAAGGATTATCACTTGATAGCCCTACTCTTCTGGCAACGAATCTTGACCAACAATTAATTTTACAAATTACTCCAACTATAATACAGGTTTCCAACGTCTCGGGCTCGGGCACAATTGCAAAATGGCAACCTCCGGAAGGATATTTAATCACTGCCTCCTCGGCGAATAGTAGGAGCATCTTGGTTGCAGTCAATGGACGTATATTGATTTCTCTGGATTCTAAACTTGACGAAATCACAACGAGAGATTTGGGTGATGATGACCAAGTGGCTTGTATACATGTCCCGGAGAAGCTTTGCAACGTTGCTGTCGTTGGCTTTTGGAAATCAGGAGCCATCTCAATACTCAACCTTACCAATCTCAACACCATCCATTCGGAGAATCTCCGTCGAAAAGACAATGCATCTGTCCCTAGAAACATTGTGTTAACGCAAGTTTTGCCGGAAGCAACGTCTGGTCCTACATTGTTCGTTGCCATGGAAGACGGTATTGTTCAGACTTTTAACGTCGATAAGCATGATTATACACTCTCTAGTCGAAAGAGGATAGTCCTTGGCACACAGCAAGCTCAATTCCAGATATTACCCCGAAAAGACGGTCTCACAAACATTTTTGTAACCTGCGAACATCCAAGTCTGATCTATGGCTCGGAAGGTAGGATAGTTTACTCAGCAGTGACGGCGGAGGCAGCAGTATGCGTCTGTTCGTTTGATAGTGAAGCATATCCTGACTCCATTGTCGTAGCCACAGCCGAGAACATCAAAATCGCTCAAATCGACAAAGAAAGAAGAACTCATGTCCGATCCCTGCACATGGGCGAAAATGTACGGCGAATAGCCTACTCTGCCAATGAACGGGCATTTGGCATAGGTTGTATAAAACGATATCTTGACGATGGCGTTGAGAGAGTAAGCAGCAGTTTCAGACTGGTCGATGAAGTAATGTTCGCCGACCTAGGGAAAATCTTCCCACTAGACATGAATGATGGTTGGGAGATGATCGAATGCGTAACCCGTGCCGAACTACCCATAGACGAAGATTCCAACACTGCCGAGAGATTCCTCGTTGGCACAAGCTATACCAGCCCAGAAAAACAGGGCGATGATGTCCGTGGCCGAATTCTAGTCTTCGGAGTCGATAGTGATAGAAGTCCCTTCCTCATAACCAGCCATATCCTCCGGGGTGCGTGTCGCCGCATCGCGATAATGGGTGATAAAATTATCGCAGCCCTCACTAAAACCGTCGTAATCTATAGGTTCCACCCTGAAAGCAACATTTCCGGTAATTTAGACAAATTAGCTACGTACCGTACCTCCACCTGCCCCATCGACCTCGATATCATAGGCAATATCATCGTAGTGGCCGACCTCATGAAATCCATCTCCCTGGTCGAATACAAACCCGGAGAAAACGGGCTTGAAGATAGGTTAAATGAGATAGGACGGCATCAGCAGTCATGCTGGGCGACGGCCACGGTTCATTTGGAAGATGATTCATATCTTGAGAGTGATCAAGAGGGGAATCTACTGGTGCTGAAGAGGAATCTTACGGGCGTGACATATGAAGATAGACTGAGGCTCGATGTTACGAGCGAGATGAATCTGGGCGAACAGGTGAACATGATCCGGAAGATCAATGTTGAAACTTCTGCTTCGGCGGTCGTTATCCCCAAGGCTTTTCTCGCTACTGTATGTTCCCTCTTTCTTTTCTCCTTTTCCCCTCCTCTCCCCTCNCCCCTCTTCCCTCACCCCTCTTTTCTTCTAGAATGTATGTAAATAAACAGCCAAGGCCCCCTCCGTTTGTCGGGGGATCTTCCCTCTCGGCCGTGCCCACAAACAAACGAGACGACGGAAAACAACTCCACTCGTTCCAGAACGTCCCCCTTTTGTCAGATGGACTGGCTCCCGGCCCTCATCTCCTCCCCTATGGCTTACTCTGGGGCGAAGTCAAGGCATAGTTGCGAATGAACCGCGTCCACGAGACTCAGGGACTGTCACGGAGGACGGTATAGAGACCAACGAGTTTCGAGGCAGAGGCTGTCAGGGAAGCCATAGGTAGATATGAATCACAAATCGAAAAAGCAGCCACGCTTCAGCTCCAGTCACAATCACAATCACAGTTAACTTGGTTACATTGTAGTCACAGTCACAGTCACAGTCACAGTCACATGAACAAAGGCCCTTCTCCATGTGACAAAACCTCTCGACTGCTTGAGCTCCTATCAAGATAAAGATCGCAATACCTTAGGTATCACAAGCCGAAGCGCAAAACAAAGGTGTGACCTTGTTCTGTGCCAGAATCCACTCACTTTATTGCCTTGTCTTTTCTCTCTTTTNTTTTTTTTNTTTTAATCATTTCCTCTTAAAAATTTGACGCAAAAACCCCTCCCCCGTCCTACCCAAACAGGAGGCTGGACGATAGGTAATTTCCACAGCCAAGAGAAAATAACACGTGTCTCGACAAGGAGCACGTTTGTTAGTCATGTGGTGGCCCAACTCCCAGCTCCCAACTCCCAACTCCCAACTCTCTCAATTCTCAACTCCCAAGTCTCAACTCCCAAGCCGGAAGTGTGTTCCCCGGTTTTTGCCCAAAAGCGGGCAAAATTTGCCTCGATCTATTTCCTATGTGTGGTCTCGGCTGCATGCTTGTTTCCGTGTGCCTCAATGACAAGCATGTGCGGATGCGACGTGCCGTGCCGTCATGATGGGAAAAAAAATTTTAATTTTAAATTTTTTTAAATTCCGTTAAAAGCATAGCTCGTTTCTATATTCCAACCCCTCCCCTGCACAGGAGATATCTGGGGTGAGGTTGTAATCACGTGCTTGAAAATGCCGTATTACATGAATATCATTTATATATTTGTTTTAATTTATTTCTCGGCTTTTTGAAATATATATAATATATTTTTAATTTATTTTTGAAATGCAGTGCAGTGTCTCCCTCGACCTGAGTACGAATAGCAGCGTTAAGATTCAATTCGGGATCGGTGCCACAAATCTCTTGGTTCGATCTATGTCTCGACACCTGGTGGAAAGGTTGGATCTCATATAACTAGTTGATAACTATTAAATCATTTTTTATTATGCTTATATATTATTAATTAATTAATTTTCTTTTAAGGAAAATTATTTGTTGTCCAAATAATTAAATATATTTATGTCGGGATATAACTATGGGTAAACGGATTTTGGATTAATATAGCTGGGTATTGCCATGTTATCCGATAATCATATTGGAAATTTCCTGACAGCACACTAGTTCCCCGATCAACTGATGATGTAGCACAAAGGGCCAGTGTTGAATGTACCACCGTTCATGACTTGAAATGTAAAGCTTCCATCAGAATAGGTGGTAAGATTTCTATCCGATCAGATTACAGTTTGCTATGCTAACCACGGCCAGATGCCGACTATATGCGTCCTGAGATGATACGATTTGACGCCGAGCACATTTTCCCCTTCGAAAATATTTCTGCTGCAAATAGTGGACAAGAGGACGAAAATTCTCTGGCAGGCAGCGGTAAAGTCACGGCAATAGAGCCTACGAGAGAGATGCCAGGAAACTCGATACCCGTAACCTGAGCAGAGGAAGCTCGAGTTATTTCCGTCGATAAAGACTCAGATTGGGACGTCCTGACTTTTGGGATCTCCAAATCATATTTTCTTCGGTGCGCCTCGCGTCTAGATATGTCTAGTAATCTAGAGTCAGAGGGCAATATAAGAGCCGAGACCCAGAGTAGCATTATCCAGGGAGTCGGGTTGGTGTCGGATACAACAGGTTTGTTCCTATGGCCCTATAGTTAACTTTCTACTCAGATCTAACATCCTTAGTAGGATTCCGCTCGGATGTTATGGAGGTTGACTCCAATCGAAAATCAGAAGTAGGTTTTGATCACGTTAGTGATTTCTAGACAAACGACAATTTGGTTGCTACATCTTTTGATGACGGTTCAATTGCCTCTGCCAAAAAAAAAGCATATTCAACACCCAGCAAACCCTTTGCCTCCTAAGCACATAAGCACAAAAAGCACATAGTAGACAAGTCGAAGACTAGTCATCATGAGAAGTGCCGAGAGAGAGAATACAAACAGAAGCATCCAAAAATATGGATAAGTTGGGCCTTTTTACGTACCAAGGACATTTAGCTAATTAAAAAATCATTTAGTGGCCGTTCTTGATTCCGATACTGAAGCTGAAATCGAGATTATGCTTTGTCCTCCCGTCAATTCGAAGCCCAATTTTAAAGCTTCGGCCAATCCGACTAATAACGGAATCGAAAGCCAACGAAAATCAAACAAATGCCCCCAGGCGTGCAGAGGAAAACACGGCTAGCCTTCCGGTCACTGACCGGCCCAAATCCCGGGAAGATTCGGGTTACATTTCTGATAATGAACCCAAGAACCGACGGAAGTTGAAGACATAGTCGAGTCACATCCCCGTGAGTTCAAAGGTTACATCGACACAGAAACTATCTGGTTGAATGCTGCTTTGATAAGACGTAAGATTTCCCGCAGATCTTTCACAAAGCAAAGATAATATATTGCAATACTTATACATTTGTGATAAAGCTTAATTGAGATTTGGGATATCGAAAATTAGTATAGTTCTCTAGCTCTCGTTAAGCTCACTTTTCTCTGCTAGATCGGGAGATCAATGAAGTGAGATGTTGTGTATAATGTCTAGTAGATCACGTGCTTTCATCTGTGCCCTCTGTTTTATTTATTTATAGGGGAACAAATGGGGTACGTTTCGCCTACAGCTTAATTCCAACGTCAATCCTACCTCTCATCCCTTTATTAAAGCGACCTCTTTAGCTGCAAGGTTTATTTTAACGGTAGTATTAATATATTACATATCACGAAGAATTGCTAACATTTCTCCGGATCCGTTCTCCTGTAGCGACGTGCCTCCTAGAAGCATTGATGCACAAGAGCTTGTTATGCAGCCTACTATGTGGACGGATATATTTATGTGGTGATCTTGGAGTGCCTCCCCCAGTGTCGATATGGCCAGCATTATCGATTCGTCAGCTATACTTTGAGCAGACAGGCAGATTTATGCGTCACATTTGGGGTGCCCCCTCCGTGTTGCTATCAGCGTTGACTCCGAACCTGGAATGCCTCAGCTACTATGTGACTGGGCAGATTGCGTCGATTCTGGAATGCCTGTACTGCAACAATACAGCAAGCATCGGGTCCTTGACCGTGATGCGGATGGACAGATTCATGCGTCAATCCTGGAATACCTCCCTCATAATATCAACTCCTCAGCTATGATGTTGATGAGTAGGTTTATACGTCAACCTCGGAAGGCCCCTTTTGTGATAGTCCAGCCGGCATTGTCAACTCCTCAACTTTAATGGGGACGGATAGACAGATTTATGCGTCAACTCCGGAGTGCCTCCCTTGTGATGATGCAGCCAGCATCTTCGACGGTGGAACCTGGAATATCTCAGCTGCGCTGTGAATGGACAAATTCGTGCTTCGGCCCCTGGATGCCTCCTCCGTGATAATGCAGCCAGTAGCATTGGTCGAATACCTTAGCTGTGGTCTGGATAGGCAGACGCATCGACCCTGAAAGACCTCCTTGGATGTGATCTTGCTTATCAGGCATATTAATGCATTTGAATTGTAATTTGACCTCGCTTTACGATGCTATAAACATTTAGCTTTGCTAGAACTGAGTGTTTAATTTTTTAATGTTTATTTTCTACCATTTTATCAGCCTTACAAGTCGATATTGCTGACCATATCTCGACGTCCTGAAACTTTACATTTTCAAACTTGCAAACCATTGATCGTCTTTGATAGTATGTATATTGATTATGTTATTTTAACAGTAGAATGCTAACTGTTGTAGATAACAATGCCTTGCCTCGAACTCTTGTGAAGACTTGCTTCGTGGCGATACTGAATACTCTCTAACTCCTGCATGAGGAGACTTAAATCTGCAGCATCGCCATTTGGCAGGGAATCTTCAGCTTTCTTTTTCCTTTTCTTTTTAATTATTGTTACCCCATCATCGACCTTTGTCACTGTAGAACACTGTGCTATTTGCCTAAATATTCTTGGATGTTGCAAAGGCAATGTTTCTCGCAAATTTGTTTTTACAATTTGGCGGTGATGTTAACCAAATCAAAAATAGGTGTGCTATGATAAATTTGCAATTGGCCATCTTACAGACAATCAGATCAAATAAAAATTGAATATCGAAAAACTTCGACGTCACTGTCCTAAATGAACATTTTATAATAGGGGAACAATAGGTTATTGAAATCTTTACCTTTCGTTGTGTTACATAAACATGTTCCTGACCGCCGGCCGTAATTAAATCCAACTCCTCACGCAAATTACATTCGCACCCAAGCATCCCATTTGTTGACTCAACACTACTGCGAAAATGACTGTTTTCGACGAGATAGCTGAGACCGACGGCGATAATGAATGGAAGGCTTGGTTGGAAAAGGTCTTCGACTTCACGGATGAAATAGTAACTTTTGCTGCGGGTCGCCGGGGAGAGGATACAGCCGGACAGTTTGTTTGCTATCTCAAGGGTTCCTTCAACCTCAGCATCTGCATCAGATTCAGCGATGGAGGGCCGAACGCCATTATTCGGTTCCCAAAACCGGGACACACAGCTATAGCTCTTATGGATGAAAAAGTCACGAACGAAGTCCAATTCATGAAATACCTTAGCAAAAACACCACTATTCCTCTCCCTCGTGTGATCAGCTGGGGTCTAACTGAAGAGAGACCACAGCAACTAGGACCGTTCATCATTATGGATTATGTTGATGGGACGAGGTTATCGACTATCTTAAAGCAACCGACTAAAAATGATCAAGAGGACGTGGTTCTAAACACGGATATTGATAACACAACATTAGATATTATCTATGATCAGATCGCCGATTATATGATTCAACTTTCTCGACTTGATTTCTCCGGCATTGGATCTATTTCAGAGGACCCTGCTTCGAATACGTGGTCTGTTAATGGAAGGCCCCTAACTTACAACATGAACGAGTTAGCTACTGTCGTCTCAGGCTACCCTATCGGCGAATTTCCTACGACGCAATTTTCATCAGTATTCGAATACTTCCAAAGTCTCGCAAACGAACACATGATCCACCTTCGGACCCAGCGCAACCTTGCCGATGACCCAGAAGATGCCCAGAGGCGGTTTATTGCCCGTCATCGGTTCAAGCAGCTCATTCCACAGTATTCCATTGAAGATACCGGTCCGTTCAAAGTCTTTTGTGACGATTTGCAACCTTCGAACATGCTCGCAGACCCGACAACCCTTCAGATTACTGCCGTGCTGGATTTCGAGTTTACAAATACTATGCCGCCCCAGTTCGCATACGACCCGCCTTGGTGGCTGTTGCTGCTAGGGCCAGACATGTGGCTTGAACACCGCACTATACAAGAATTCTTGGCCCGCTACGAGCCCAGAATGGAGCAGTTCTTGCGAGCGGTGGAACGAGTAGAATCGAAATCAGAACCAAGGGAAAAGCAGCCCTCTGGGCCACGTCTTTCTACCCGGATGCGTGACTCCTGGGTGACTGGGCGCTTCTGGTTCGATTATGGAATAAGGAAGAGTTTTGATATTGACGCCGTCTACTGGGCCGCTCTACATGATGGCAGCGTTGGTGTTGACTGGCTTGATGATGAAGCGCGTGCAGAGTTGGAATTAATAAAACAGATGAAGATCGAGCAGTTGAAGGCGTATAACGAGGAGTGCTCTGCTCGTTTTTCTGGGATAGATAGCGAATGAGTAGATCTTAGATTCGCACAGAGATGAAGCCATGGACAGGGGAGGATAAAGTGGTCTAGAGGCATGTGGCAAGGAGTACACTGTCTTGATTTTATGGAAGTTTAACGAGTAAAACTTCTCTATATTGTCCCAGGTCTCTTTCCACACGAGGTTCCCTGAACAGCTGTTAGCACTTCGAGCCTATATAGAGGGATAGAGTTTCTAAGCGCATACCTGGGCCACAACTCGGCGTCTTAAGTGGTGGTCCACCACTGCACGATTCGCTGTCAGTGGGATAGAGGTGCTTCCGGTTCCGGTAGACGGACCAGAAATGGAACGTCCTTAGCGCGGAACTGAAGATAAAAGCTTCTAGGAGAGCAGGGTCTTAGGAGAGCGCTCCTACAATAAACCTTCCAATGAAAGGCTCCTATATCATTATGGCGGCGAGAATATTCCTGTAAAATCATGACTTTTGGGCCATTATTGCGGGTAGGACAAAACTCACAAGAGCGCAGGGCTCCTAAAAGAAGGGTCCTGTGAGTTCATGGCTCTTAAGTTACTATGCCCAGGAGTAAAGGTAGTAGTAGCGCTAAGAAAATAAAATTGATCAGTTTGTTTTTGTATTATAGTCTCTGTTAGCAAAACTATACCTCATACAAAAATATCTCAGCTGCGCTTCTCATTCTGCATCTCAACACAAGCTAGCAAACCCCGTAGTCTCTGGCTACTCCCCTTCAGCCACGCTCTGTCCTGCTCGGTCTCCTCATCCCTCTTCTTCCTGACTTTAAATTCTCTCGCCGCTATGCCCTTCTCCACGGCCTCCTCTAAGTTAGGTGTATGATAAAGTGGGCAAGACTGCAACAGCAACCTAAAAATCATCTCGACCAAAACCGATAGCTTCGCATTGTCTTCTACGGAAGAAGTGTTGGCAGAGAAAGGGAGATAGCATGTTTCTAGAATATCCTGAGATAGATCGTCATTTTCTTGTTGAGGTCGATGGGCTGAAGTAGACAGGAGACGGGTGGCGGCGAGTTGGACGAGGCTTACGAGGGCTACAGTGGGCAAGGGATTGGATCTCGATGGGGAGACAAAATGGGAGAAAAGAGGGAGCGGTAAAGATTTGATGCAGTCCCAAAAAATTTCGTAGAGATCTTTGACCCCAGTGCTAGTATCTGGGAGTATGGCCGTGACTCGAGAGAGCTGCTTTGTTAGGAGTGTTTATCTTATAGCGAGAGCCCGACGTACCAGAGTTAGAAGACGCTGTCGGAGGATGATAGATTCGGGTCCTCCTAAAGTGTTTTCTAAAGTATCTCCCTCATTGTCTTGAGATAAGGTTGAAGATCCGACCATAGATTGTGAAGCATCAACTCCATCGTCATCTTCTGTATCATCATCATCATCATCAAAATGCCCATTGCCATTCAAAGACGCAAGTTTGACATCTCGTTTCCTTTTCTGTCCCTTTTGGGGCCTTGGTTCCACTGTCTCGTTCTCGAAGACTTCCGGATACGCTCTTCCAGTTTCAGGGCTGCCATCCGCGAAAGCACTTTTGACAACCCTCTTGATTGCATTGGATCTGCCCACAGAATCGGAGAGATACTTGACCAATAGGGAATTCCGTAGGCTTTCATACTTGCATTCGGCCTCGGGATCTTGACTTAACCTCGAATTGAAGTCCTCATCGTTCTCATCTTGTTTCTGGCGTTCCCTCCAGTCTGCATCTAGGACATCGAGCATGAATTCTAGCCAGATCTTCCAATATTTCCACCGCTTTGGATGTGCAACGCTGCAGTTGAAAGCCCATCCTACTGCGTGCCAAAAATCGGTCCCAGATATCCGCAAGCATGTCTCGGCTACAATTCCTAGTACTTCCTGGCTGTCGTCTGATCCACTGCCTTCATAGCCCTCAGCCCTCCCCTTTCTCAACTTCCGACTCCTCGCATTTCCTCCCTCAAAGACGCATGCTTCACCGAGCTTCGAATTTAAAGGGCCAGCAATAGTTAGAAGACTGCGCAAGTATATTATAGTCCTCGATGCGATATCTACCCGCTCATTTTGAGGCACTCGAGTGGTCGTGTACGGATGGACCAGAAAAGAGATGATGACTTCTAAATGCGCCGGTGGAGGTATGAGAGCGCATTTGTCCTGGCATTTCGGATGGGAGGCTCCAGATGTGAGGATATCAGAGTAGAGAGTGAGCGCATTGGAGTCTGTGGATTTTGTCAGTTGTATATGTATATGAACGCAGGGGGCCACTTGGTTTTACACAGAAGCTCTTCTAAGTATACCAGGCAATGCTTGCTGATCACTTGTGGTACTAGGATGGCAGGCCTATATTTTGACCTTCGCACAAAATGGCCGTTCTTTTGAGCTGGATCATCGGGCATTTGGGATCGTACTGAGCCGGCTGTATAGAATGACTGAGATGATGAATCGGAATCCATGCCCAAGGTCGCGGGAAGCATAGTGTAATGGATTGACGCGCTGACGATTGACGCGAATGCGGGGTTGTTGCACGCAAAATGGCCACCATTGCATCGGCAACTCTTTTCCTTTCTTCATGTACTTACTGTGCTGTATGTTGTATGTATGTATATGTGTATTCATTGTACGTATACTACAAAGCCGGTATATTGAGGTTTAGGGATTTTGAAGTATTTGAAGTAAGTCATTCTTGAACATTGATTACATTACAGTATTTACTCTCCGTTACACCATGGACGAATGCCAATAACTTATGAATTAAGGTCTCAAACCAAACTACGTGTATCTCATATTATTAGACAGAAATTCTACCAGCAGTCGTCTTCGCTGTCTTCCAACGTCTCTGTGATTCGTACCACCACGCCGTTGGCTAACCTCGTGACCAGGGGATAGGGGCCGTTGCTGACAATACTCATGTCGTCCTGCGCTTCTCTGCGCTCATGGAGTAACTGTTCTTGGATGATCTTCAGATTTTCATTCTCGGCTCTTGCTCTGTCCAGTTGGTCGCGCACGAGTTGCAGATTTCCTCGACAATTTTCTTCCGCATTATGAGCTTTCCGAGTCTGTTTGGACGCATCATAGACTGCATCGTTTCTCTCCTTTGCCAATCTTGCATTGAGGTTGTACAGTGTGTGGATCTCCAGGTTTATCCTGTCGTTCTGGTTTGCCAGGGTATTACCAGCATTCTTTAATGTAGCGATAGCCGATGCCTGCCCAGCGCTCGCCTTCGTCTCCTCTTGAAGCACCTGAACTAGCTTCTGCCTCTCTTCTTCTGAAGTCCTGTATCTACTCATTAGAGCGTCATACTTTTCCTCGAGGAAAGAGTTGTTGGCCTCTTTATCTTCCCTTGACGCTTTCAAGGCCCTGCGCAGCTTTTCACACACGGCGCTGTCTGATCTCATTTTCTGCAACTTGTTTTTCAGAACCTCAATTTCCCGGCGCTCCAGATCCCAAGATACAACCAACTCATTTTTGGAGAAGAATGGCAGGCCCTGTTCTTTGGCCTCGGCTAGCTTTAGCACTTCATTTTGTAGGCGCAAGTCGTCGATCGTGGCTTCTGCCGCGAGGAGGCGCTCTCGAGTTGAAGTATCCTCATGTTCCTTCACGTTACTTTTATTTGCCTCTTGCTGCTCGCGGAGCATCTTTTCTATCTGCTCGTTTTGTTTTCGAGACATTTCCGTGAGGCTTTCCTGTGCCTTTAGAGAGGTATCATTAGTTTGTACGACCTTGTCTTTGACTCCCTTAATCCGATGTCGTTTCATAATCGTAGCTGAATCGTGACTTTGTCCCTGCATGACCTGCTCCAACGTAGTGGCAGGCTTTTTAACATAATTTTGGCCGTTGTAGATTGCGGTCAATATAGCATTCTGTGCCCTAACCTCTTCTAAAGTCTGCTTGGCACTTCGTTCTCTGAGGTTTCTCTCTGCATCTTGGATCTTCAAACCCTCAATCTCTTTCTGGAGGGACTTGATCTTGTTTTCGAAATCCTCGACTACCTGGTTTGTTTGTCTTTCCTTCACTGATATCCAATCTTCGTCCTCCTCAAATTCTGAGTGGATGCTGAGAATAGATTTGGCATCAAGATCATCACTCTCGCTTGTTTCCATCGAGGCTTTTTTCAACCAGACCCGTTTTCTTGCTGCAGTGGAAGCGTTATCCTTTACAGGCTTTGAGCTAGGTGGAACTATGACTGGGTACGCCTTTTCAAGTGCGTAATCTGATGCCCGTGAGGATGCCTTGACTTCCCTTTCAGAGATATCGGCGGGTTTCTCCTGCATGATTTCGTAACTGGCATCAGAGTGCAGTGAAATCTCGTCGAAATCCTCATGCACTTTCAGTTCTGGATTTTTCGGGGCGTCCATATTTGCTAGAGAATATTGCCGGAAATGATCCGGATCAATGTATTGAAAGGTTTATGTGTCTCCGAGAGAGAGATGGGAATGCGATGGGTTGAATAGACACGTTGTTTTATCGTCATAATGTCGATGATATCACTAGGTTTGGGAAGTGCGAACTTATATAGTTGCTCTCTATCAAGGTGGGTTTTGGTGGGCTGAGCTCGCACAGATCTGAAAAATATCCGACCCATAGGGCTGCCCCAAGTAATCCAGCATAGGCGTTCACCAACTAGGTATTGGGTGCTAGTTTGGTGTAGTGATTCATAGATTCTCGAAAGCTTTTCGAGGTCGGTCTCGCATGTTTCCTTTCACTAACGCTTCAAACAATAAAGGTCCACGATTCTATAGTGGTTTCCGAGATTTAGTAATCTGTGTTTGCCATCTAGAGATAATGATTTAAGGTTATATTTGAAACACATCTAACAGATACAAATCTATATATTGAATCTCTCAAGCCAAATAAGAATTTTTCTCAAACATTTCCGTCCCAACTTTATTCACCAGCCCCCTCCTTCCCATACTAGTCCGCAGCGGTCCCTTGGTAGCATCCAACAGCGGACTAACCCATTCACTCCCCACCTTACCACCCTGCAATTTCCCATCTTTCTTCAAATATGTCGTTGCCCCCAAATCTGTCGGCTGGAAATTAATATACACTGTCTCCCAACTTCCTCTATCAGCTTCATAGACTTCATGCATGAATCCGATATAATCATGCTTTTTCAATGTTTTCTCCCACCATTTCCATGCTTCCAGATGCGTGGGTCCGTGGGCGTAACGATGCACGTCCTCGAGAGTACGCCAGTAGGAGAGGAACAATAGTTCATTCGCTCCATTTGCATCTTGGTGGATAAATCCTGTCTGGCCGAGAACTGTAATGGTTGTTAATTTCATACTAAACAATTTTATCGTGGGGGGACTTACAGCCAGTATCCTGCGTGGGATCGCTTTCCAGCTCATCCGTCATTTTCTGTAGATAATCGCCGACGATATTGTAATCGGGCGCAAACACTCCAAGTGGATGATTGCTTTTCGCCCCAAGCAACAGCACAGCAATCTTCTCCTTTCCCGGTCCCGCGTAAGTTCCATCCTTGCTCATTACTTGGGCGGTGGTTTTCTTAGGTAGCATGTTTTTGAGATAGGGATTTGGTTTGAAGCCGTAGGTTATCAGTGCTGTGTCAAGGGTCCGGGCAATTAAGAGAAACACTGCGGGGGTGAGGGCATAGCGGGCCGGAAGAATGAGAATGAGAATTGTCTGAAGAGTCGCGCCAATAAGGAGGATGGTTGAGAGGGAGAAATTGGCTTGGATGGACTGGGAATTGTTAGTTTTCAGAGAGTGGAAGAAGACGAGGGGGGAACTTACATTGATTGTGCGAGCAAATTTTGCGGCTTTGGTTTGGGAAGGGCGGGGCCTTGTGGGAGAGGGAGGAATAATGGATTTCGCGTCCATTCTGAGAGATGGATAGGTCAAGCCTTGGAGTAGGTGAGGTTGTATAGAAAGACGTTTTGGATGAGGGAAGTAAGATAGATTGGAAAAGTGAATCTAAACTTCGATGTTTTGGTGATTGGAATATATTGCTTGCCCAAATACTCCTTTATGTATATATATATATATATATATACCAACCTGAGTCAAGAGTGGCGAGTTCTCGGTGTAACTCTCCCCCTTTTCACAACACAAGGCTAAGCGAAATCCCTTACGGCCGTGATTCTATTCTCATAAGCTCAATCGGGAAATTTACGATGCTTACTCCGTATGCTTTTTCCATGCCGTTTGCCTAATCCCGATCAGGCATCTTACGAAATACGAGCGAAGCCCACTGATCCCGATCGGGTAATTTACGAAAGTCATCACAGACATGATACCTGGTGTACTGCGTCGGATCGGGTCGAAACAATTTCCCGATCCGTGATGCATTGTTTCTCCCATCAGATTTTGGTGTCCACCGAGGATTCGATGTCATGATGGGCCACTTCGTGTTCCCCCTATTGGGAAGAGACACACTGCTGGTTCGTGCTTAGCTAAGTAGTGCGAGTAAAGAGGAAGACTTCTATAATATTTTTAAGAAGCTGCGTCTCGTTCAATTTCCCAAAAATCAAGATTCCGAAATGCTTTTCTTTACTTTATTGGCGTGTACTGAACGTACGCAATATCAGATTGCTCCACAGATCTACCTGGCCTGAATGGATTTAACAGGTGTTGGAATGTTAATTGCCTTCTGGACCATTAACTATGTTCGCTCACCAACAAACAATGATATATGAGATACATATGTAACGCGGCTCCATCCTCTGCCAAGTAAGAGCTGTAGCCCAAGGTATGAACCAAACAAATCTCATCCAACCATCTGGTCATGGATTCGGGGAATGAGCGCTCCATCAGGGGTGAGAATGAGCAAGTTTCCTCGCTACAAGCGGATTTGAGCAAGTTTTTCTTTTAATGTCACTTCTCATTTTGATGGATTATCAACATTGAGAGTTGTGTCTTGTCAGGATGTCCACTATGAAATCGATTTTTTGGTGCATTTACCCCAATATTTCTCATCCGTCTTACAAAACATTGAATTTCTCACACCGCTCCAGGCTCTCGTAGGTGGGCTTGCATTGTCGGAGAGTTCATGATTGGATTCTCCGTAGGACGGAAGCGGAAGACGAACCATCTCGAGCGTTTTCATGGCCTGCTCTAACGGGCACTTGAAGGTTCTATGACCAAAACTCTTCCATTGTAACAGTGATAGAAGATACTTCTTCTTAGCCTCAGCAGCAGCTTGATCCTAATACCAAGGAGTCCTTATATAATAGTAGTTGTTTCTCCAGACGAAAATCCTGATGTGCGGCAGATTACCTGGTTGGAAAGTGTTGCCCAGTGTCGACTTCTAGAAGTGCATATTTGAGTGAGTTCGTGACTCCCCTGTCATGTAGAGCACACTATGTATGCACGACAAGGTGCCACTGATTATTCTATCGGTCGTACCTCTAAGTTTGTTCTATACAAATCGGTGTCGGCGCAAAAACCCCAACCCAGCCAAAGGAGCAAAATAAACAACACCCCAGATATGTAGGCCCAAAACAGAAATGCAAATCTCGACAAAACCCTTTCCTTAGATGCGGGAATTTGAGCAACTTTCGAGCTTGAGGAATATTGAAATTAAATATACCTTACCAGCTCTGATATTTACTGATGCTTGTCATTCCTATTCTGTTTAATTTGAGATGCCGCTGTCGTCTCAGGTTTCGACTGTTCATATTCTGAAATTCGAATCCCTAATCAATCGTTCACACCATCAGCAGATATGTCGATAGAGACTGGCGCCTCAATCTCCATGTCCATGAACAGCAATGGGAGTTGCAAGCTTTCCGTAAGAGGGTCTCAAAGGTCGGGTTGTTGGATACTGATCAACTTAGATGCTATTGAACTGGACCACAGTAGACGCATGTTTCCTCTCGTCGAGCTTCCACATTCGCTCCCCATTCGTATTCTTTCTGGCGTGTCTCGGTTCTGTACTTTTGGTGATTGTACTCGAGCTCATCCGTCGTCTTCAGCGACAATATGACGTGTATCTGCGTTCCAAACATCATTTCGCCATTGTAAAGGGATACATTACTGCGGATGAGATTGAGGAGACGCTCCTAGAGAGAAGTGAGGGCGGCCCAAGTGGTATTACTAGAGAGAGGACCCTAGTAATCGTATTGGAGCAAATCGTGAGGGGCTTTATTCACACGATACAATTTGCCGTCAGCTATTGTATTATGCTTTTGTTTATGTATAGCAATGGTATGCACCCTTTTTCCTCCTGAATCTTTGTGTACTTATGATAACCAGGATACGTAATTATTTCAGTTCTCCTTGGTGCTCTTATCGGCTTCGCACTGTTCACTCGAGACACACTTCTTGCTAAAGAGAAGTTAGTAAGAATCTAATATTTCCATTCGTACCTGCTAATCTAATCATTAGCCAAACCGCCGAAAGAGATAAAGTGTGTTGCTGATGCAAGTAAGGTGGATATAACGAACGGCGTCCCGCAATATTTGCGTAAGCGCATGTCGCATCACTCGTCATACAGCTGAATAGTCTTTGACTTTTCTCTCCTTGGCCAGCAAAGGTTTCGAAGAGGAAGATATCTCGGAGTAAAGTTATAATCGAACTCGGTGTGCCATTACTTTTGACCATGCAGGCCTTCAGGTCATTGTGCTACATGAGCAATGCCTCAAGCTCTTAATTTGTTATATGAAGATGAGACAAGAAGACTAATAAATGAATTTAATCATCCAAATATACACAGCCTGTGTTGCAAATATTCTCCACTCTGACTAGACCAAATCTTGTATTGTGATTTATGATGTATGTGGACAATGCTGATTAAAAGGGGTCATGATCCTTGCACACTGCTTTGGTGATGACCCCCTAGGCTCGCTAATTTCAGAGATCGTAAGAAGTCTGTTTGGTTACTTTGACTTCAAGAGGTTTCGCTTCCTTCATTGCCGTTGGTGTCAGATTCAGATTGATGCTCATTATCATCGTCGCCGTTTTCACCTGTATCATTCGTGCCTCCTCCATGCCCCGCTATCCGGTCAGCCTCCTTCTTCTCCCTTAATGCCTCAGTCTCTTGTCGTAACTTCTCTAAGTTCCACGCATCCTCATCCTCGTCATTATCGTCGTCGCCCTCTTCGCCCTCGTCCCCACTAACATCCCAATCGCCCTTCTCAAACATAGCACGGCCAGTAGCTTCCTTCGCAAGTCGAGCTTGGTCTTCAGCTTGCTTCTTGTCCATGCGTTCAGCTTTCCATTTTGCAAAAGTTTCCGGTGTGACGGGGGTGAGTGTGCCGGTGAGCTTGTGTCGTTCGGATTCGAGGAAGTCTTCAAGTGTCAGTGTCTTGAGTGGTGATTTATCCATAAGAGCTTTCTCTGCAGCACGTTGCTCCTTGGTTTTCAGTACGAATCTGTTGTTTGATTAGTTAAAGTTAATACTATCGTCTTAAGAATTGGGAATATACCCGGCTGGCAATTTGTGCTGATACATGCACTTATCGCCTCCATTTGGACATGTCCAGAACCAACCATATTTACCCTCCTCCACTGCCTCGATGAAAAATTTACACACTTTATCAGTAGTCGTCTTCTGGTTGCCCTTCTTGGACAAGACAACTTGCATCAACTTCGCCTCGTCCCAGTCATCAGATGTTTCCTCTCTTTTCTTTGCCTCTTCTTCTTCCCGAGTATCTTGGTATAAGTCTTTTTTCTCCGATTTTCTCTCTACATTCAAATCATGGGAGAACTTGCACTTCCTCCCCTTTTCGCAGTGACCCTTCTTGTAGAACTGACACAGAACTGTTTTGGGATCAACCCCAAATGGTACTTTCTGAGTCTGCACGGGTTTGAATAATTCCATGGCCTCCTTCTTTGCTGCCTCTGACGCAGCCTTCTCCTTTTCCTTCTGTGCTTTCTCCGCAGCTCTTTTCTTTTCTTCCGGAGTACCACCAGCGGCTGCTGAAGTTTGCATTTGGGCAATAATTCTCTGCTTCTGAGCGCCCTTTTTATTCTTCATACCGAACGTTCGATCCTCCACGGTGAGCTTCTTGCTCCCCCCGCCTTGTTTTTCAGCTTTTTTGGGCGGCATTTTGGCGTATTATAGTATGTCGATTTCAGGGTAGAGATGGTTGATTTGCGACTAGACGGTTCTATTTAAAGTAAGAGCTTCTTCAGAATAGTTATTGTACAGAAATGACTGTGGGCGAGATATTGTATTGTAGATGATCGAGCGGTTGTCACGTAAATCTTGAACTTGGTGGGGAAGGCGCAGAAGACTTGTGAGTGGCCAGCTTAGCGAGAACTTCTCCTGGAGCTTCAAGCTGGCCTCAAGGTATAAGAACGGTACGAGCAATAATAAGAATACGAAGCATAGTGCTGCCCATTGAAAGAATACCTCTCCATCCCCCATTGAAAGAGATTCAGCCAGTTCAGTATGTCTAAATAGCTCTACGCACTTAATCTATCCATTATTCGTAGAAAATTTTCTAACTACGAGTTTAGTCTCTTTTGTACGCCTTACGTGGCTTTCAAGTCAAGACCAGCAATTACGCCTCGTCATCCTACTCCCACCATTCCGAAAGCAATATGATTTCCGACGATGATCTCTACCGTCTTGCAATCTTCCTTGGCTCTGCTGCCATGCTTCTGATCATCCTTTACCACTTCCTCGAGATCAACGCTGTAGAAGAGCCCGCCGCAGAGACCACGGCTCCGCAACAAGACAAGAAAGCTGGGTCGATATCTAGATGAGAGCTTGGAAGTGTATATTGGGATTCGTGGGAGAAGGATATGCAGGGAAAAGTTGTTTTGCGACCTACATTCAGCATCCAGGGCGTTCTACAGGAAGGGTTATCAATAGCGGTATTGCGAGCCTGAAGGGATGTCATTATATTGAAGTATCAGGGTACCATTTGGGGTCATTGCTGCTGCAAGCTTTAGGTTGGGTGATTGGGAAGATAATTGTATGTGTTTGTAGAATAGAAGAGAACACGATCCACCTTACTCGCCACTTACCCTGGGTACTTATTTGAGAGTGATTATAATATTATGATCGATATTAACCATCATGATTCACCTCCAATAATAAAATAGTGCATTCTTGCTCAATTTCTACCTAAGAAGTTCCTTTCAGCGTAAACAGATGGTATCACGTGACTTGTGATATGACTCAAACAGGGACTAGCGCACTATTCTCTAGCGCCCATTTCCTTTCAAGCCCTCCCGTTCCTCCACTTCCATCTTCATCTTCTTTATCGACACCCGAAAACATTTCAACGTTTTCTTCACAATCCAAGTTTTTAATCGTCTTCATACGCGCTTTTTCCTTAAGCGCAAGTTCTCTATTGTCGAGGACTTACTCGTCTCCCAACTCGATTTTCTTTACTATCACTTCTCTCAAGAGTCGCGTTGCCTAAACACAGCCTCATCCTAGGCCAACATCGCATCAGAAAGTCAGCCAACCTTACTATCCATCACTCTTCGAACCTGATCGATCTACTACATCGATCGCATTTCTAGTCTGGTATCGCTGATCCTAACGGTCTCAGCCCTTCCAGCTCTTCACCTTCAAGTATAAATCTATCAAGATGTCTGGAAATCTCGATAGATCTCTCGATGAGATTCTTGCCACCAGCCGCGCATCTAGCAAACGCGGATCTGGTCCTCGTGGCAGAGGCCGTCCTCGTCGTGCTCATGCTGCTCGTACCCAACCCGCTCCTGCCGGAGGTATTAAGAAGAACACAAAATCAGCCAAAGGTGTCGTAAAGCTTATCCCTAAGGGACCTGGTGGAAATGAAAGCAAGATCTTGGTTAGCAACTTGGTAAGCATCTTCTCGGCCGTCGTCCTTAAATATGTTGCTAACACTCCTTATCAGCCCAAAGATGTGACCGACAAATTACTTAAGGTATGTTATCGATGAGGCTGTCCAAGCCTTTGGATTTCCATCGAGTTATTCCATCCGTCAACGAGACATTCCTTCATGCACCAGCGCGATTACGATTGCAATCAGTCGCTTCGCGATGTTCCTATACACGTTCATATATACTGGAGGCTCCAATTAAATTGTCTCCTCTTTCGACTCTTGCTCGCAGAAGCTGCTTGAAGCATTAGAAGATTGAGTATGAGCTCGCAAGACTGCATAACGTCCATGATTCCTAGGGTGCCTGGCAAGCACCCTTTCTAGGATATGACGCAGACGAGAAGATGATAGCGATATTCCCGTGGGAGAAGCACGAGGAAAACTGGCAGTGGGGCCTGGAGTCTTGTTAATAAGCAAACAAGAGTGTATCCAGCGAGCGTAGCAGTGAAGCAAGCAGCACAGCACTAGTGATCTCAAGATTCGATGCGTCTCGATCGCGCAACTATCTCAACCACATGATTCAATTCGTTTCACCCTCCTGGGGTCTTGCGCCGTATGGGCAAATTTTCAACCTTTGATCAAAGACGACAAAATGGCCTGCAAATTCAAACCCTATGTGGTTTGAATGTGAGTACAACAACAGCCTCTTTCTATTCTGGAACTTGGAGAACATGCCAGGCATCCTGCACTTTAAATTTCGACAAGAGAACTTTGGTAACTGGACCTTGAACCCTGAACCGCGTCTTAGCAGGATATGCTGATGAATCTACACTAACGCTCACTGCTCGCTCGCTGCTTCTTACTCATTTGCTCATAATCTGCTTTTTGGGGATAAATGATACGATTCCTGGTTTATTTTCCTTCTGTCGAGGATCGATGTCGATATTCGCACGATTACACAGATTAACTCTTTTTCTGGTTGACTAACGAATTCTTGTGCGACAAATAGGAATACCTTGAAAGTGCAGTTGTACCTTATGCTGGCCCGGTCAAGAAGCATACAGTTGAAAATGGACCAGGTGGCTCAAAGGCAACTATTATCTTTGCTCGGTCGACAGGTGCTACGGATGCTTCCGACCGACTTGACGGACTTCTCATCGATGGACGTCCTCTTAAGGTCGAGGTCATGTTAACTGCTAAACAAGCCGCTGCTGTTATTGCACCAGCAAAGTCTCTCAGTGAGCGCATCGCGTGGGTAACAATCTATTCTCATTCTGTCACGAATCTGACTTTAGTAGTGCCCCCAAGTCCAAGCCGAAGTCTGCTGCCACTACCAAGACAGCTAGTACCCGTGGTAAAGCTCGAGGCACCCGTACCCGAGGTGGTCGCACTGCTCGTCCAGCGAAGAAGACCGCGGAGGAGCTTGATTCAGAGATGGCAGATTACTTCGGTGGTGCTGGTGCAGAGAACCCAACAGGCGGAGCTGCTCAACCGACAAATGGTGATGCTAACATGGAGGATGAGATTTTGGTGAGCTCGAATAGTCTTCTTTTTAGGCAATATTTTTGCTGATACTACTTAGTAAGCGTTATTATCGATTCAGGGGCATGGCTTAGGGAGGAAGAATGTGGTCATTGAGTCCAAGGCGGCTCATTTTCTTTTTTTCGAGATTTGAGCTTCTGCACTTGTATTATTGCGCGCCTGATTTTCGAATCCAAATTGCAAGGATTTTCCTTGGGGGTATTGCGGAAACGTCAGGACTCTTCATAATACTTTTCTCCGACCGGAGCACCTCCTGAGACTGTTATTCGAGAATTATCGATTTTACGCAGTTAGTCCTTCGAATGGATGTATGAATAATTATTGGTCTTGTGAGATGCCTTTTACGTACACACCTTATCGACCTTACGAACCAATATTGAGCTAATATACTGGCAACCGAACTCCTCACTCCTATCCTGTCGTTGTTATAAGCATTTCTTTTAAGAGAAACACTTATAGCGAGCAGAAGTACTTCAGTGTGAATCGATTGATACTGGACCTTCCTCCCCCTACCAAGTGCGCCTCCCGGATTTTATACAGATACATTTGGTTAAAACTGTTTAGGAGACTGCAGTAATGTTGGTTGAGGTGATGTGGATGAAATGTCCTCAGCAAACTGCAGGCTTGAGGACTCAAAGGAAGTTTCACGTATTGGTCAGATATGAGTTGCCATTCAAATGACTACAATGCGCAATGTTTGTTTTAGAAAAACATCAAGATGGTGTCGCCTTATGCCTACCAGCGTTTCCTTAGTCTCCATTTCCGCAGTTCTCCATAATTGGCGCAAGCTCCCAAATCTCTCTCACCAAAATCCTCACTTTCCATGCTCAAGAATGAAGTCCTTTCAAAGTTTGTTGAATAAAGATGCTTGAAAAGGATAAATACTTACCAACAGCTAAACTAAAGAGCCATGCGTGGTAAAATCGTCTCGACCATCTGCTTTGGCCCTTTGGTACTCTATTTGTGCTGTCAGAAAAGTTGTTCAATGACGAAGAGTGTCAATAAGTGTTTCAGCGCCCATGGGATGGCTAGTCGCTAGGGTGCTTAATTCAACCCCGAAATAGGATGAACGAGGACGTCTTTCACTTGGAGTTTTAAGTAGTATACTTTGTAGATGAATAGAGGATGGGCCACGAATAGGCAGGAGAAGCGCTTCAATCAGTATATGGTAAGGTGAACAGAGAAGTGTTGAAAGGATGATGACTTTCTTTTAGACAGGTCGGAGATAGCATCAGTTTCTCGGCACGTGGTGTTATGGCGATGCCATGGACTATATAATTGTAGAATTAGCATTATCGTTACTGCCAATATATAATAGCGAGAATCAAAGAGGGCAGCAACGGCTTCCACCACACCCTTGTTTAGTGACAGTAAATGCTGGTGGGTTCTATGCCCGGAACCTGCTACAACCAGGCCACCGAATGCTGGCTTCTGATTAACTAAAATCAATTTTCGTTACCCCCCACCCAGCCTACAAATTTATTACAAGTTCTGTTCTTTTCGTCCCTTGTACTCTACGTCTCTAACGTAGTACTGTATTATTAGTAGTAAGTGACTTTGGTTCCGAGTATACCGTGCATTATGAATTATCATGAGCTAATGAAGTATTTCAGTGAAGGTAAATACCCTCAAGGTTGACGATCTCTTGTCGACCTTGACGGGCCATCAGATATGCAATAAAGGTATTATTGTTGGCTCTCTAACATCTAATATTGACGAGCAGATATTCACTTATTACTCTATAGTGGGAGTGTCCATGACCCCCCTCCCAAAAAATTCACTAATTGTTCCAAATTTATCCCCACTTCTCGCAAGCGCATCCTGGAACATATCATGCCTATCTGCACTCTCATCCTGGGCCTTTCTAATTGCTCGAATGGTATCATTGCCCTGTTTGCAAAGAGGACAATCGCCTTCTACATTACCATCTTCTCCGACCTGAACGTTCAGGCATCTCTGATGGAAACTATGTTTGCACATAAAGTGAACGATGGGGAGATCAAGAGATGCACCACAAGCAGAACATCTTGTAGTGTTGAACATTTGTGGCTTTTCTGCAAGATTTGAGATTTCTTTTCGCTTATTGACTGTTTCTGTGCGATAGGATGTGATGAGGCGACGATTAGAAGCGATTTCTTTTCGTTCACGTTCAATGGTCTGTTGTAGATAATCTTTCACCATTCCCATTGTTGCTACGGCATTGGTGCTCAGTGTCTGGATGACCTGAAGAGGTGCCATAAGATTGTCGTCATCAATTTTCTTTAGTACGACATTGAGTTCATCGCCAGCTTCTTCGAGAACACGTGCATCAGAAGTGAAATAGGCCAAAGCAGTGGGGTATAGTTGTGGTTCCTCCGGACCGTATTTCCGTAACGCTTTGATAGCACCCCGAGTATCCTTAGCGGAAGTGTAAGAACGGAATATATCAAATCGTAGGCCAGCTTGCTCGTGAACTAGAATCGTTCCGTCCCGAAACCCGGAGAGATGAGAAAGGAGGAGAACGTTTGACGTATCAATGGGTATGTCTTTGCCCTCGATGAATTTCTTTGCCTTGGCTTCCCATTCTTCTTTGTTTTCACAATTCTTCTCGTTCGACTTGTGCAGGTACATTTCAAAAAGTGTAGTGTACAGATCAATCTTATCATGTTCTTTGAGTCCATTTTTTTCCAGACATGCTTCTAGGAACACGATAAATTCATCAGGCTGATCAACAAAAGAAGAGAATGCTGTCCTTGGCTGCGGAGGGGTATACGCAGGTACCGATAAATGTTCAATGTCTTCGACTAATTGACTATCACCGACAGTAGGCTTGACGTTAACCGTCGACGAGACAACCGCAGACGTGTTCATATATGGCAATGGGAGAAGATCCTTCAAGTTTTGTACCGCATGTACAGCTCCGGCTGCATAACTGGTTTGCTGAATTGGAGCCAGATTCTCACTAACAACCTCTTGTTTTGGCCGATAGCGACCTGTATAGTAATCGATGAAAAGCTGTGTGGTATCACTCGGGCAATGGCCCAGTAGAACTCTGGCATATTTCATCAAATTTTGGTATGACTATTCAAGTATCAATATTCGTAATTTGGAGTCGAATGCTTTACTTACCGAATCTGGGTCTAAATGCCAGATATACTGCAGCGCTTCACTATATTGTTTGGAATCCTCAATCAATATATCGACTACCAGGTCGTGCTCGCCATGCTTCGTGGCAAGATAAGCTGCTTGTTCAAAATACCCGCCCTGTCTACACATCGATATGGCGGTGTCAAGGTCAAATTTCAGATCGCCAGGTGACTTAATAAATTTTTCAAGCTTCTCAATATCTTTGAGCTTTGCATAACAATTCAACAAGAGCGTTGTATGGTCTGAAGTGGCTTTGTGGTGTTCGTGCAATTCCTCAAGATACTCAATAAGATTATGGATGCGTTGTGTATCGAGAAACTATCTCTGTTAGATGGAGCATAATACGATCGTATTCTTCGTACCTTTCTTATGACTTGTGATGGCTCAGTATTGTCAACTGCCTTCAAATACTGTTGCATAGCACCATCATATTCTCCTTTCTGGTACAAATAGTCTCCGAACTTTCGGAAGATTACATTTTGCTGTTGTGCATCCATGTTGTTTTTTTGTGCTAAATTGATAGCAGGTAGAAATAAGTTTCTTTGGTACAAAATCTCCAGTCTCTGCGGTAGTGATTTTTCATGATAACGATGAATCTTCCCATCTTGAGTGAGAGTAAACAAATCGCCCCAGATCATAAAGATAGTTTTGACCTGTGACACCAACGATTCTGAATGAGCAACAAACTTCAAATCAGTATCTAATAGGGTAAAAGTAGAAGTATTGAAAAGATCATCCGCCTGTGCACTGACAAACTGTCTAAGATTACTAGACTTCGAATTAATCGTGCTTGCAGGCGGGGATACTAAGGCCGTATAGTCCCCGAAAATAGCCACTAAGCTCTTGGGGCCATCGTACCCAACACATGGACCTCGTCCATCCACGCCGTAGTAATATATGGCATCGTCTCGAACAACAACAATATCACCATTCTTCTTATCTATCGTCATACAGCCAACTCCGCATCCCGAATCCTCTATATTCCTTGCTGGTTGCCCCTGGCCTTTTCCGGCAATGGTGAGCTTTAGAATACGTGAAGTTGTGGCAACAAATAATGTGGTGATTTTATTAGAGTCCTCCCTGAATTCAACCCCAGTAACTGGTTCTTCAGATTCATGGACTGTCCGCTGTTTTGCTCCCCGATCGTGTATCAGATCTCCTCTAATGACTGTGACAGAACCATTTGCAAAGCCTATGGCGAGTTGAGAAAGGTCATCGAGGGCAGCAAATGCCGATATCTAATTCGATGATCAGATATACCGAGAAGTATTCGGCGGGGATCAAATTGATATACCGGAAATTGTTTCCTCCCATTCTGAATCTTCAATTCCGACTGGCAGCTCGGCGCCCCTGTCTTCTTTCCCACTTTGTCCAATGCCCACACCTTCAGTATTGGCTCATTCAACAAATCCTCCTATTTGCCATCAGCCCATTTTCATTGCCCCCCATTCCGCTCTCCATTTTGCCCCACTCACCGAGACCGTCACCAACAAACTCGTTCCCTCAACTTGCTTCATCCACGTAATCCCCGCATCATGCGCCCCCCACTCCCTCAATACTTTGAAAGTTGATGAGAAGATTCGCACAATTCCATCATAGCTTCCGAGGAAGAGACTGTCGGAGCCGGAGCATACGCAGCTAATTTCATTGTGGGACAGGAGGGTAGAGCTGGTATTGTCGGGGGGGTTGATGAGGCTGACTTCGAAGAAATCAAATGTTTTCCACTGGGATGATTAGCACAGAAGAGAAATGGGAAAATTCGAAGATAATGTTGTTACCGAAGCTAATGCCATTTTCTAATGAGTTGCTAGAATCATGGTAAATCACCCAGCTGTGAGTTTCTCCACGTCGGCGGTGATTTAACGTCTCCTGTAACCTCACCAGCCTCCACCTCATAGGAGCATGCTTATGTAAGCGAAGCTGCATATTTCACCAGGGGTTAACAGAATTCGTGATTTATCAACTGCTTTGGATATGGTACGAGGAGAACCAAGAAAACATAACTTAAATAAGGTTCTACTTTTGTCTAAATTATCCAGCAACTGAATTTGGAATTCGAAAGGGTATTCATCTTTTTTTTTTTTTGCTGAGCACACGAAGGGTCAGGACGTTTAGCATATAAGCACTAGATGAAGTAGAATTACTAGACCTTCGTATCTTCACAATCTCATCACGTAACACCGGAGGTACCTGTAGTAAAACTTTTTATTTCTTGTATTCTGCAACCTTCATGGATACATTGTCATGCCCATGAAAGACTAAGGGGGTTCGTAACGGCCTTCTTTCCTAGAGTACACTTAGGAAGCTGTAGCACTTCTAAAGTTGGGAAGCCGTATCTTTATCTGAAATCCTAGTGCCTCGATCATAGATCGCGTTAAGACTCTCACGAATAATACTTATGATCCACCCGGTCCTCCAAGTAGCGCGAAGCGACGAACAATTGATGGACCTATTTCATCATATCTAAGAAGTCGTCAGCAATCCGTTTTCACCAATAGGAGGGGGGACGCAGGAATCATCTTTCACTCATCAAGTCCTAAATCTAGTGAAATACTTACTCGGCCTTAGTGTGACAATAGCTCCTGAATTCCGGGGTCTGACCCAAAAGACTTCCACCAAACCATGGGCCATGTCTTTGTCTCTTGTGTGATATGACTGAGACATCCAAACCACCACTCTTCGCCCCACCGCTTTTAGCTTCACTTGCTTTGATTCTTGCATCGACGAGGTGTTTTATATCACGCTGTAACCTCCGACCAAAATCTTTGTATAAGGTACTTCCTCCTGATAAGACGATGTTCTTGTAAAGTCCACGACGGACATCGATAGGTGATGACTGGATAACTCCATCCACAACAGTTGGAAGAGGGGTCAGGAAGTCAGAGGAGTAGATTTCAGGGTTGAAAAAGATCTCTGGGGCAAGAAATCGTTCATAACCAACGTCTACAGTCACTTTACGTCCGCCCGGTTGAGTTACTAGGTGTTTAGCAAACCGTGTAGGATCTCGATCGAATCGAGAGAACTCCTTCACTATATCCGGACACACGTAACAGTACTCTTCTTTGATTTCTCCCGCGGTCTTAAGAGAAGAATCAGGTTCGCCTCGATCTCGCAGTAGTGATTGAACAAAATATGTGATATCTCGACCCGCGATTGGTATTGACTTGATGGAAGACCCAATAACATAACCTTCGGCAACCGGAATCACGTGTGTGACACCATCTCCTGAATCGATAACTGTTCCGGTCAAGGATCGGTCGGAGACTTTCGAAGAAGTCCATGAGGCGGCCAGAGCAAGCACTGCTTGTACTGCAATGTATAATCCTGCACAGTTGAACGATTCGAACATGATCTCGGCCGTATTTTCACGGTTTTCTGGGGGGTTCAAAGGCTATACAAAGGTTTTGTCAGTGGAACTCTGGCTAATGTGTAGAGAATTGTTACCGGCTCCGTCAACAAGAAGTAGTGATCTTCTGGCTCGACTCGAAGATATTTAAATATTGAATTTGACCAAAATCTTTCCATATGATCCTACTCAAGTCAGTATTCCTATTGAAAACGTAGCATTCATTCCTACCCAGTTCTCCACTTGTCCATGCCGAATGGGATAGTGTATGCCATAACCTCAGAAAGTCAGTGTGGGCGTATTACAGACTCCCCAGTGTACACACCTCTCCCATTTATAGCCGCCAGAGCTTCATCGCCAATGAAGAAGTCCAAATCTTCAGTACCGCGTTTCATCGACAGGTGTCCACCAGAGCCAGCACCGCCGGTGAGAGATGAGGGCTTGTTGGCCACTGCAGGACGTCCAGATCCAGATCCTCCACTTCCTGTAGCAAGTCCCTTTGTTGCTATGGCTGTGGGGAAAACAAACGAGGGGGAGTCATTGCCCGCAAAACCTATTAGGAAATTAGTTCAGCTAGTTCAATCATGGCAGGACTCTTAGAAAGACTTACCTAGCTTAGAAAATCCAGTGCCACTACATAAATCAGCTGTTAGCCTTCGTGCAAAGATGCGGTATGTAGCCTTGCAGCATCAAAAGTTGCCTTGTGGGGGTAAAGAACGAACGCACTTGTCCATGACAACGGCGGGGGTTTGGGAAGCCATGGTGATGTAAAAGCTGGGCGAATCACTTCCTCCTCTCTGGGGATGTTATGCGACTGCTTTGATACTGGGTCGACTTCCTTCAATTGCGTGCCGGCCTGGATTATTCGAATCCTGAGATGACGAGGCAAGTGTGCATTCAAGGAGCATCGTCTAACTCGGCCTATCAGGATGGCAGTCTCTCTGCCCCGCTGTCAGCTGAGACGTCACGTGAGAGTCTCCCATCCTAAGTAAAGCCTCAGGCAGTAAGACCCTTTCCAAATATCCCGCTGAGAACTCCTCTTTCACTGTGCTATTATACAGACAAGAATATCAAGTAGGAGGATGTATTACACAGGAGAATCTGGCCACCCAGGCAGCATGAAAGTAGAAACGAGAGTATGCATTTAGTATGACGTTGATCTTCCTTTTTTTTTTTGGGGAAGAAAAAGGAAAAAGAGGCAGATCCAGTGTGACCACAGCTCCTTCTGTATATGTTATTCATTTCCATAGCGACTAGGTGGAAAAGTGTATGCATCTAGTTAAAGTACACTCCGCACCTAAACAACGGGATCCTCTCTCCATCATCATCATCACCACCACCAAAACAAATATCCTTCTTCACAATCTCTCAACCTCCCCGACACTCGTTTACCCTTCATTTTCAAGGCCTTCTGCTTTGTCTAGATCTTAGTATTCTGGATTATCGACCACTCGTTCTCCATTCCCATATTCTGCTCTTGAGCCTCACCAAACCCGGTCTTCGCACCTCTTTCCCCTGCGAGACTTCGACATCCTAAGAATACCTGTGCCTGCCAAATCGGAATCTTGCTGTGGTAACTTCTAGTCTTGCTCACCTTGCTTTCTTCGGGCAGCAGAGCTGACTCTTGGTGTGCGTCCAGATTCGTTGCACGGCCTTAAGTTTTTGTTGCCATTCTTCATCGGTGTTTTGACGTGTGCTACCCAACGCTCTTCACCAGGCTCCTCCTTCGAGCTGCACCTCTTATAATTCCTCCACCCTGGATTATCTACCGACACTCCCCGCAGTGCGGGCTTGACATCTGTTGTCGTAAAACCACATCCTCAAGCGTTTTGGCTCAGAGTCCTCGACAGATCCACGGGTCTTATTCCTCCTCAAATATATCACCTTAAAACCCCTTCTTGGGCGTTTCCGTAGAAGTTTTTCATCTTCCATTGCATTCCGTCGTATTCGACGAATCCCGGATTCCATGCAAGAATCAAACCAACAACAAATAAGCTGCCGCGGTCGATATTCAAATATCTCTGCCAAGATCGGTGGTGCTCGAAAGCTCGTTCGACAATTCGGCCGCGACCTACCAAACCCTTTTCGCAAGTCGCCGAAGCAAGCTATTCTTATCATCCCTTCGCCCTTCGTTGATTCTCCCGATCAGTGGTCTCGGGTTTTTGGTGCTCTTCCACAACCTTCAGCCTTTCCGTCTCCCACCTCGAGCACAATTAGTTTTGGACCGACAACGGACGGTACAACTGACAGGATGTTCAGAAGAAACCATAAATCTCTGAATACACCCAATGTGTCAGCGATCTTTGTCCATGCTGGAGCTGGCTACCACAGCACCACTAATGAACACATACATCTCGGTGCTTGTAATGAGTAAGTAGGAAATGACTAAGGTCAAAAGCGAACTTTGCTAACCGTCCAAAGTGCTGCTAGAATGGCTATGAGAATCCTCAAGGCTGGTGGAACAGCCGTTGATGCTGTCGAAGCTGCGATAAAAGTTCTCGAGGATAAAGAAATTACGAACGCTGGCTATGGTAGCAATCTTTCCATCGATGGGGTAGTGGAGTGCGACGCGACGATTGTAGATCATCTAGGGAGAAGTGGCGCTTGCGGAGCAACTGCACGTGGGTTTATTTTCTCTCCAGATCTTGGCTTCGAAATCGCTAACTAAAACTTTCGAGCAGAAATCAAGAATCCTATCAACCTAGCCCGAATAATATTGGAGACTTCGAACAAGCCATTGTCCCTTCGCAGAGTCCCACCAAATCTTCTTGTCGGTCAAGGTGCAACAGACTTTGCCTGGGAGCATGGAATACCAGTGGTCCCCCATGAGATGATTGTCTCCAGAAATGCTCGTGATCGTTATGTGAGATGGCGCGAGGATCTTCGCCGTGCCGAAGGGGAGCTAATGACTCCAGCCAGTAGATGCAGTAGCCAGAATGGGGATGAGGAGATTGTAGATCGAGATTACGAAGAACGAGTCAGGAATCAGCAACGAAGGGATCATACCAACGCTCTATTGAATGGTACATGGAACGAAGGACAGCCAGATTCTCCTCAGTCAACTCCAGGGCGAGAAGTGTGTATTCAGGATGCAACCTGCGCAATAACCCGAATGTCTCCAAGTCCAAATGAGACCAAGGGATATTTTCCTGTCAGTAGTCCAGCACGTACTATTTCTCATTCTCCCAATAGCTCTCCCCCAAAACGGCAACGTTTTGCAGCAACCCAAGCTAGCGATGGCCAAGGTCGTACGCATTCTCTGTTAGGTGTCAGTGCTGCAGATCAAGACGTTCATGGCACACCAAATGTGGGTATGAATGTGAAGGGCATTACCACATTCAGCCAGATCAAACCTTCCAGTAATGATGGTCCTCGATCACCAGATGAAAAGAGAATATTTTCTGAATTGGCTCCAATGGCATATTTCCAGGAAGGAACGGCAGAGTCCCGAAACGAACCATCTCTAGTAGTTGAGGGGGAGGACATGATTACAGATACCGTTGGTGCTATTGCAATTGACATGTTTGGTCATATTGCAGCCGCATCATCTTCTGGAGGTATTGGTATGAAACACCGTGGTAGGGTTGGCCCAGCAGCTCTGGTCGGCATTGGAACTGCAGTGATTCCTGCAGATGAAGATGATGAAGAAGGCATAACTGTTGCAACAGTTACTAGCGGCACGGGCGAGCACATGGCAACGACTATGGCATCTCAGAAGTGTGCCGAGAGACTTTATCATAATAATAGACGAGCAAGAGGGGGTGGCGTTATTGAGGCTACCGAAGAAGAAGCTATGGAGTCTTTTGTACAAGCAGACTTCATGGGACATGCCGGTGTTCAAGCCAGCAACTCTGCAGGAGCCATTGGGGTAATGGCGGTCAAGAAGACACCCTACGGCTACTTTCTCCATTTTGCCCATAACACCGACTCTTTCGCTTTAGCATCCATGCATTCGGGTGAGAAGGATGCGAAATGCGTTATGTCCAGAATCGGGGGCCATAGCAATGTTGTTCAGGGAGGACGCAAGATTAGACTTAATTAAGTCTGTTGACTGCTTCAAAAGCAATATGCGGCGAGACTTTCCCTCGACTAGTGTTAAATCATTGCTCTTGGGAATTGTTTATTGCATTACGTAGATGGGCGCATGGTGTTTCTTTTTTCTTCAACCGAAAGCACACAGAGGATTATGATTTTACGAATTTGCTTCACCAGAATGGACGTCTTTAGACATCCGGTATATCAAGGGATGATCACAAAAGCCTGCTTTCTATCTTAGGTGGCGGTGTATGTACCGCCTTCGTGCTACGAGAAGATTGTGCTCTTCAGAGCCTTCTACAATAAACCTAGTGATTTCCCTAAGACTCTTGGATTCTTCTCACCGAACCTGATTGAAATAATGATCCAAGCTTGTCATTATTTTTTTTAAAAAAATTAAAAAAATAAAATAAGGTGAATCTTTACAAATCCACTTCAACCCTCTTCAACCCTCTTCAACCCTCTTCAACCCTGGCAGACTATAAATCTAAATCTCCTTGCCTGCTGGTAAATTATCCAAGATGATCGAGTATGACTGCACCTTATTAACCTAGTTTGTTGTTCTCTTGATGTTGACATGGGGAAAAAAAGCAAACAAGACCACGAGCACAGACCTTAGCACATCACATATCATCTGGTCTGGTCCACCTTTAAGACCATCTCCCCAAACATAGGGAACAGTCCGAGTCATCAACGCCGATCTCGACACCATCGCTCCCAAATGCCAGTTTACGTCGAGAGTGGACCGCGGGGACGTCTTCAATTCGTACGAGGAGGATCACAGCGCTCTCAGCGCAACTCAGACGGTGAACTCTTAAATCAAGCAGAAGAAACAATCTCCGATCTCAACACCCGGGTCTCCTACGCTGAAGAACAGCTCTGGCGGCTACAAAACGTCGAAGCCGATTTCCAAGCATTTCGGAACGCGCACCGGAACTGTGGGGATTTGAGGGTGGCGATTGAGATGAGAGATGCGGAGCTCACTGCTCTCGAGAGGGATCTGGCGGATGAGAGGGAGAGAGCGGAGAGATATAGGGAGCGGTTGAGGTTGGTGAGGCGACAGAGTGGTAGTAGGGAGCGGTACAGAGAACGCTTGGACGTGGCGAATAGGGAAATCCAGGACTTGAGCGTGAGGCTCACTAGGAAGGATGAGGATTTGGTGAGAATAAACGGGCTGGCGCTGCGGAGGGACGACATGATTAGATTGCAGGAGCGCAGGTTAGCGGAGCGGGATGCGAGGATCGAGTTTCTTTCTGCGAGGTTGAGACGCTTTGGCTATGTTGGCGATTGATGATCAACGCTTCCTTCACCTCATTATCTTCCTACTCCTCGAAATACCTCGAAACCCGAAAATTATCTTCGCCATCACATTTTGCACCAATATACATCTTCTTTGCTATCAGCTTCTGTACCACCAGTTCCCTAGGCTCAACGCCCACATAACATCCTCGTCCAGCATAGAAATCTCAGTATTTCACGCGACTTGTGTCCTCCAGCTTTACGATTCACGACTTCACGACTTCACGACTTTCCTTGTCCGCTTCTGCAACCCCGGGTTTCATGTCTTACTCATTATGTATGTTAGATATATGGTTATGGTTATGGATACGGATAACGAGGTTATGAGTTATAAATCACGATATATACTATAGTAATTATTCTTACCATTCTTATACATAGCATAGATATACCAAGAAGCTAAACCCCCCCCCCCCAAATTCCGTCGTTTAGACTTCGAAATTTTTATTAATATGTCTCTTTGTGTGTGCCATACTATTTATTCTCACTCGGTTCTAAGCAGTCAATATCTACTACTCCGTATGATCTTTTT
>NCSK02000183.1:0-67600 GCA_002276475.2 Chlorociboria aeruginascens | reverse complement strand
CCAGAACTTGCAACACCATCATAAATTCCCAAGATATCTGCTCGTATAGAAATACAAAGGTACAATATCAGAATAGAAGCATACGACGTTCGGAGTGCGCACAGACATTGACCTAAAACGATCTTGAGGTCGCAGGATTATAAGAGTTTCAACCTCCCATGGCAAGTTTCAACCCAATTCTACAGCACCTTCACAGAAGGGCACTAGACTTCGCAAGCATCATTACTTCATGTTCATGCATGAATTCGTGGCGACGTCTTAGCATGCCTTCCTCCACGGCCACACTCCCCCACCCCTGCTGACTCCCCCACCATGGGTAGCCCATTCTGTGGGAATCAAGCATCCTCCCGACTGTCGGTCTATCTTCCACCTATGTACCGACGTAGATATCATGAGTTTGAACAAGTTCCTTGTACTTTCAAGCTCATCAAGCACTTGTTGACGTATGATTCCGTTGGCGCTGACTCCCTGTCTCCTTTTCCCCTTTCTCTGGCGATTGGCTGAAGAGCAGACGGAATTTTGCCAATCATTGAGAGCTATCATATAGCTCTTGAAGTCTACGCGAGCCACACATATCTTCTCTTGAAGCCTGAAATAGGAGTGCTATCCTCCTGCTAAAAATTGCTTTGCGTCGTGTCAAGATTTCTCCCGACGAAGACTCCAACATCCAGCCTTGCAGAGTTACTGGGCTACTGTACATCAGTAGTTGTTGTGTTTCAAAGGGTTATTCATTGCTTCTTGAACTACTGCCTTTCTCAGTATCAACCAGCTGATATTTGTTTACCCTCATTTCCGGAACCCTTTCTCGACAAGGGGAGTTGCACTACAATCCTGACAGACCGGGCACGTACTTCACATGTGAGCCGTCAACCTTGACGGCATCTACAACTTCAGACCGTCATCGTGGATATCTCGCTTCTTCTCAAAGCTCCCGACTCAAATGAGTCTTCGTCCCCGTCATCGCCACACAGACACCAAACAAGAGAATCATCAGTTCCATTACCAGGTCTAGTACAGGAGCTTCCTTCCTATGCCACTGCCATCAGTGGCGCCGGCGGGAAGCGTAGAATGCCTCCTCATCCTGCTGAATCCCCGGCGAAGAAGCAGAGTAAATGGTCTGCAGAAGAAGATTCTTTGATTATTGAGTTAAGGGGTAGTGGGATGAAGTGGGAGGATATTTCGAAGAGACTCCCAGGACGCAGTGCTATTAGCTGTCGTCTCCATTACCAAAACTACCTCGAAAGGCGTAGTGAATGGGATGAGGAACGTAAGAACAAACTTGCCAGACTTTATGAAAGGTATTGTTCATTTATTTTCTCTACCCTATCATCTTTCATTCGACCGAAACGGGCTCTCTGATAAAAAGACCTAACTTTATTACTTCAGATTCAAAGCGGAGATGTGGTCCAAGGTCGCTGAAGAGATGGCTGTCCCTTGGCGCGCGGCAGAGGCAATGCACTGGCAGCTTGGTGAATCAGACATGGCACGACGGGCCGGTGTCGTTCCCTTCTCACTTTCCAATTCTACTTTGGATGCTCCGACATCTGGGTCCCGCACGTCACCAACTCGGGGGCACACCCATAGTCAATCTCTTTCTAGCACCGTGAGTGGATCCGGATCGTCCGCTTCTAGATTTAGTAGATCGAACACTGCTCAAAGTACTTTGGGAAGCGCTAGGGGAGGTTTGGTAGGTAATGGTACAAGAACTATTGTTGCAAGAAGAGATAGTATGCCTCGATCGGTTCCTCCTACGAGCCCGAATGAAGGATATGCATTGCCGGATATTGGAGACGGGGTGCCTGTAGGAACGGGTAGGGGCCCAATGCTGCCGAGTGTAGCGGAAATGACAACGGGTGTGAGCCCATACACCATGCCAGCATACGCAATCTCGTCCCCAATGGGGGCCGACTATTCAAGTCCTGGACCAATGTTACCATCGATAGGTATGATGGGAGTCCGACATGATGTGAAGAGAAGAGCAAGTCCAGAAATAGGACCCAGGGAGATATGTCGCCGGAGGCAATAAAGGATTGGATGTTGGTGCATATGGATACGGCGTTCGAAAATGGTGTAAGGGATCGAAGATAGGTTGAGAAAAGCGATATTTTCATTTATTTCGAGCATTACAAGGCACGGCACGGCATAGCATTTAACGAGAGGTGACGAATAAAGCATTGGCAGCAAGGGGTTCTGGAGGATATGGTGTTTCGGTCATTCTCGGATTACCTTCTTGATTGTATTAAGCATTTGTCGTTGTAGAATATGGCTATTAAGCTGCAACTCCGATGACTGAAGCCTTGACCTGAGCCTCATTTGACTACCCCTCTATAACCTAGGATTTCTGTTTCCTTGGAGTAGTTTTCGAACCGCTTCAATGCCCTCAAAAGCTCTACTTTTGGCATTGACGTGTCGCGTGGCCCCATCAGCCCGGTCGATTTCATGATCTTCCTGTCGCCTGACTTCGATCTATGAAAGTAGGATTGTGCAGGATTGTTCCTCGTTCGATTTCAGATTGACAAACATCTTACACCTCAGTTTTCATCTGACAAACAGCCCACCAATTATCCTTCTCATAACCTGCATCCACAACTTCTCCTCCAACCGCAGCTATATCTCCTTCCAACTCCCCCGACCGATACAAATGATAATACCTTTGAAAGGTCTTCTCACCTGGCCCGTCTCCACTCCCATCCTTACACTTTCCCTTCTTCATAACCCACGGGACCATAACATCCTGCTCATGATCCTCATCCCACCCCCTTCTGCTATCCTTCTGCTCCAATGCCCATACATAAATCAATGCCTTTCCCTCTCCTCTCAAACATTGCAAAATCTTACTGATCGCCTCTCTTCTCCTTTCAGAAGTAGACAGGTGATGAATGACCGCTATACTAATAGCGAAATCAAACGCGCCCTTTTGATGAGGCAGAGATAGGGTATCAGCTACGATGGCGGCATGCGGTTGGTGTTGCGAAGCAATCTTCACTAGGTTGGATGATCGATCGCTCCCGATTATGAAGACGTCTCGATTTACGGTCAGATATTTTCCGTTTCCACAGCCAATGTCTAGACCAACTGAGCCGGGAGGCAGGGCCTGGAGAAAAGATGCAACTATGGGCCAGGGCTTATATCGCGTTGAGGAGAAATGGGATGCGATTTGTTCATAGATTTCATGGACATGTTGTTCCTCGTACTGTTCTGGCTCTGCGGTCGCCATTATGACACTCTGTGAAGAGGTCGTTGAAAGAAACTATAGAGGTTCTAAGACCAGTCGGTGCCCCGGACAAATAGGTCTCTAGATGGCATCGTAGTAGATATTTTTATATTTTTATAGCGGGGCCGGTTGAAACCTGTACATACCTAATTTAGCTCCCGGTAGCCTTGCACTGCACTATCCTGCATTTGGGTTGTGGAAAGAGGCGGTGAGCTGGAATACTAATACTGCCAGAATGATGAAAAAGTCCCAAGAAAGCAACCAACTTCATTGTTCTAACGACGCCCGCATTCTTCTCAATCCCATTTCAATATCGACAATAACAACCGCTCGAATAACCTAAAAACATCCTTGATTACTCACATTGAGCCCTCACAGTACTGGGCCATTGAGAAATTTCTTAATTCTGTAACTCAGAGAATAGGAAGAAAAAAACCCCTAACATTGTGACCCGATGTCCAGAAGGATAAATCTCGACCTAGAATTATTGCGTGGGCTCCATTGGGAGCAACTATACATCCTCATTTATATATCATCTTTACTTACAACCTATACTATTACAAGCTGAGCCGGATATTGTTCGCGGGCATTCTTGCCTTGCCTTGCGAAGCCGGATCACAATACGAAGGAGACAATAGACGTATTGCCCCTATTCACTAATATTAAGCACAATCATATACCCAATTGTCAAGATTACAATTGTGGCTTTTTTTCTTTTGTTTTGAATAGCTGAATGGGCGGACAGACAAGAAGTAATTGTCTGTTACGTGTTTGCAGTGATTGCATCTGTTGGGTTATTGTCATCGCTATTGAGTACCATCTATTCTATTGTTTGGTGGACTGTGCTCCCGAATCAATAGACAAGATGGCACCGCGCTCTGGAAATAGGTATTTAAAGGACCCAAATCCTCCGTCCTTCAGATTTTCTTCTTCCCTCTCCAGAGATTCGAAACGGAAAGCCTTCATATCAAGGACGCACACAGCACATCCGTTACGACCCAAATTCTCCTTACTTACTTCCAACCACTCATCACCTTCTTTCAGAGAACCTAGCTTCTCTTTACATAAATCTACACCATCTCCCGTCAAGCACCTAAGACCCTTCTTTAAAATGTCTTCAAACACCAAGCTTGCCCAGGCATCTCCTGGTCCAACTCCGGTCGACCCCCCTCGATCACCCAAGCGCCCCCATCCCGACGATGGCGAGGGTGGGCAAAGACCACTCAAGTTGCAGAAACTTGAGTTGGTACCAACCGCCGAAGAAGGCGAGGTGAAGGGCCGTGTCTACACTCGTAGACACAAAGTGGCCAAGTACGCCGATGTGATTCGAAAGAAGAGGGCTACGGTAAGTATTATCATCTATCCACTTGAACATCTCACTAACACTTTGGCAGGCCAACAAAGTAAAGAGGGACTGGGCAATGATGCCAACCTCCAACCAATCCGGGATGACAAATCTCACCGGAGTTCTGTGCTACAGGCACTCACTCCTCCAGGCCCTCCTTCACTTGCCCATGCTCGTGAATTGGATCATCAACCATCTGCGACCGCACCTCTGTTGCGCAGATTCCCACCAGGTCTGCGTTTCATGTGCGTTGTTTGCACTGGTCCAAGAGTACTGGTGCAGTCGATCTACCACCGGGGTAACCAAGGCGCTTCGCCATATCGATGCAGTCTTTGGACAATGTAAGTGCTCTCCCTCCCTAACATCGCACATCACAGATGCTAACTTCTTCTCAGTGGGTTGGGCACCAGATGCCCAGAACGCGCAGGCCGACCCATCGGAGCAAGTCCTTTGGATGATCCGGATGATGCGTGGAGAGCTGCCAGCATCGTACATTACCTTTCATTCAAGTTCGGAACTTAAGCTAACTATCCCCAGGATCTTCGGCCTTTTTGAGGCCTTCATGCAGACGACCAATCGTTCCCTTGTCGCCTGTGAGAAGTGTTCTCACCAGTCAATCACCAATGCCCACGAAGAACTTCTCCTCTCCATCCCCATCCAGCCTCGCATCAAGGATGGGTCCCTCTCCCAGTACTTGCAAAAGTACATGGATGAGGAGGTTGAAGACTATCGTTGCGAGCAATGCGGTGACAAAGGCACGAAGCACCGGCTACAGCAGATCGGCTTCGGGCCTGACACCCTCATCATCGGGATGAAGCGGTTCCGGTACGACGGAGCCAAAGACAATTCCCGGGTCGAGGTCCAACCAATCCTCGACCTGAGCCCGTATCAATTCCCCGGTGTCACCAAGCCCCTGCTGTACGAGCTCTGCGCGGTGATCAAGCACTTCGGCAACACGGTCTCTGGCCACTATGTCGCAAGCGCAAAGGCACGGGACAGTACCTGGTACTGTTTCGACGACCAGCAGATGTGCAAGACCGATGTGAAAGCGGCCTCCATGAACAAGGAGCGCTTCACTCCATATCTGCTGTTCTTCCAGCGCAAGGAGAATTGAGGTTGAGACTCCTCCACCCCAGGACGCCTCCTTTCTCCTTGTCGCTTGGATGCCTCTTCTCACCTTTACCCGACCATTTCCTTCGGCGAGTGATGGTGAGGTGGAGTTCCCTCCACCCTTAGGGCAACCTCACCCTCTCCTCGACCGATGCCTGTTGTTCTGCGTTTTGTATCTTACCCGACTTTTCCCTCGGCGAGTGATGGTGAGGTGGAGTTCCCTCCACCCTTAGGGCAACCTCACCCTCTCCTCGACCGATGCCTGTTGTTCTGCGTTTTGTATCTGGGCTTGAAGTGATGCAGCTTTTTAGCTGTTTTCTTATTTGTGAATACGGTGTTTGGACGGCGTTTGGGTGGCATCATACCATTGTTTGTTTGAGTAGGACTGGAATTGATTTTTTCTTCTGATTACCATAATACCTTGACTCTTCTTGATTATATGATTGTGATCGTTGTGGCTGTCAGTGGCACATTCGCTGTGAAATTTACAGTTTATTGTCACTTATGACACTTTCAAGATGATGTTCAGAGTTCATCATTCCATCTTCCGCATCAATTAGGATAGAAGATCCTAGCTTACCCCCGCTTAAATATCAGTTCAAACATGGTAAGGCCCAAAACAAAGGTCTATTCATCCCGTCTCCTTTTCTATTCAATCATTTAGAAACAACAAAAGTAGCATACTCTGCTACAGCATCATAATCTAAATTAGCCCGAACAATGAGAAGTATGTAGATTAAACACTCATATTCAACGAACTCTTCTCATCAAAAACACTCGACTCAATCAAATCCGAATATACCAACCCACCCTGCCTCCTAACCTCATCCATAGTCTCCATGATCAGCACACTCTCCTCCCACCCCATACTCTGGCTCTCCAGCTTCCCATCCCTAAGACACCGCGCCACCTCATCCGCCTCCCAGAACATACCATGTCCCCAACCTTTCTGTCCTTCCAAGCCTTCCCGCTCTTCATCCCTTGGAATCTCACAATCTACATCCTCAACCTTCCCATCCTTCATAATAACCCTGTATCTCAACGGCCTAAATGCCGGCCCGAAAACCTGGATCTCCCCTTTGGTGCCTTGGATCCTAATCGCCGGACCCGCAGCATGCGTCTCATCAGGCTGTGTCGCCACCCTCAGACTGGTAAGCGCAACTCCCATACTCTTATGTTTCTCAAACTGCAATATCATACTCGTCATCTCGTCCGCGCCCGTGTGCTCATATAAATTCATCGCACTTACGACCCTCGGACTTTCCCTCTCCGAAGCAGCCTGGCAATGATACAAGATTTGGAAGACCCATGTTAGGGAATAGATGCCCAGGTCTAGCAGCGCACCCCCAGCCAACGCCTTGTTTACCATGCGGTGCGCCGGCTCGAAATTGAGGCTCAAGTCTTCATTGCCGTTGCCGAAGGAGAGATCGGAAAGCACCCGATGCACTCGCCCGATTGCACCTTCTTGCACCATCTCTCGTATCTTGATACTGAGCGGGAAGAAACGCGTCCATAGCGCTTCCATGAAAAACACCTTTTTCTCCCTCGCCGTCTCGACTAGCTTCCTGGCCTGCGCGGCGTTGACCGTCAGTGCTTTTTCACACAGCACGTGTTTGCCGGCGGAGAGTGCGAGCATGGCGTTCTGGAAATGGTGCGAGTGAGGCGTTGCGACGTAGATGACATCGATCTCGGGGTCCGACACGAGATCGTGGTAGTTGCCGTAGGCTTTTGCGGTGGAAGGGGCGGACGTTTCTGAGAGGAAGGCGAGGGCGCGCGACGAGGAGGTCGACGATGCTACGGCGGAGACGACATGCGCGATGTCGGTTACGGAGCGGGTTTGGGGGTTGGTGAGGAGGTCTTTGGTGAATGCTGGTGATGTTTAGCACGTGTTGAGAGAGGGGGGAGGGCGGTAGGGGATGTACTCTTTGCTATGTTGCCAGTGGCCATGATGCCCCATCTTATGGTGTAGGGTTTGGAGGTCATCTTGATGAGTGTTTTAGCTTGATTTAGTATGGGTAGAGTATAGAGAATTCGAGTAGGTAGATAGGTAGGTAGATAGGTGCTTCAATAAACTCATATATCTAGCTTCTTTCAACGTCCGACCTGAGAAGATAAGAAAAGGGGAATGAGGGGTTAGATATTATTAGTTATGTTTTTATTATTAATTATGTTTTTATTGTTAGTTATGTTTTTATTGTTAATTATATTTTTATCGTTAATTATGTTTTTATTATTAGTCACATTTTAGGAAAAGCTTAATTCACTTATTGATCACGTTTTTATTTAAGGCCAATTCCTCCCTGCTTCTAAAAAAAACATGAACAATGATATCCATACATTGTGGATGGTTATAAAGTTCACATCATGGTTGTGAAGTATTGTTTTGTTTTGTTATAAAAATATTTAAATTTAAACTATTATTTACATATTTCATTTTTCGTTAATTTGTGTTTTTTTCGCCGATGTTTTATTATATAAAAAATATATATTGACAACAAAAATTATATTGACAACAAAAAAATAATTTATATTTAGAAATAAATTCTTTATAACACCTTCATTATTGCTATCTGATATATATCTGATTTGCTTGGCGGGGTTTGGCGGGGTTTGGCGGCGAAAGCGCAGTGACATATGATCGCCAAGAACTCCTTCACCCAAAGAATAGAGAGCTCTAATACATCAAAAGACCAAGAGCCCGAGCAATAAAAGAGAGGCTTGAGGATCATAAAGAAAGCCAATGGTTGCGTGGAAAAATAGTATGGAATGCCATATGTCATTAGCTTCAGGGGCCTGGAACCGAATTGGCAGAATCAGGCGGTAAATCCCCACCTACTCGACTCCCCTTCAACGTTCACCAGGTTCTTGGCAATCAGCATCACTATTAATATTAAGGCTCTCTCGATCGAAGTAGAATATCTCATCATTGGTGGCGGTCTACTATCCCCGTAGGAATGCCAATGAGAATTGATGTCACTTACCTCAATCTCCCCAAAAATCCACCTTTTACAGCTCCTGGTTGGATCTCTCCGCAAAATGGCAACCCTCTCATCTCCTCTAACCCTCTCCAACCCCTCCAGTACTAAAATTCCCAGACTCATATATGGCACAGCATGGAAAAAGGAGACCACGGTTGATCTCGTGTACCAAGCTATCAAAGCTGGATTTCGGGGTATAGATACTGCTGCTCAACCGAGACATTATAGGGAGGATTTGGTGGGTGAGGGGATTAAGAAGGCGATTCAGGAGGGGATTGTAACGAGGGGGGAACTTTATGTTGGTCCTTTTTTTTCGGGGGGGGGGTTTTGAAAGTGGATTCAGAGAGAAGTCAGCTGACCATTGAATAGATTCAAACGAAATTCACATCCACGTCTGGACAGGATACAGATAATATGCCCTATAGTCCGGACCAATCACTTGAAGAGCAGATCCATACTTCTGTTGCCTCTTCACTTAAAAACTTTACCTTCTCTAAGGAAGAACCATATATCGACTGTCTGGTCCTCCATTCTCCATTCCGCACCAACGAGGAAAACACACTCGCGTGGAAAGTACTGTCAGCTTACCACCCGACTCAAATCCACGCTCTAGGACTATCCAACATACCTCTCCCCGTTCTCAAAACGATACATTCGTCCCTATCTCCAAAACCCTGCGTCGTTCAGAACCGTTTCTATGCCGGTACTGCATTTGAAGTGCCTTTGAGGAAATTCTGTAGAGAAGAAGGGATTGTATTCCAATCTTTTTGGACATATACTGGTAATCCGGGTTTGATGAAGAATGGGGCGGTGAAGGGGCTAGCGCTTGAGTTGGGGAAAATGGGGGTTAAGGAGGGAGAGAGAGAGGTAGTAGCGTTGTATGGGTTGGTGCTTGGGTTGGACGGGGTGAGTATTTTAGATGGCACGAAGAGAGAAGAAAGAATGAAGGGGGATTTGGAGGGGGTCGAGATGCTGGGACAGTGGAGGGAGAGGGAGGGAAAGGGAAGGTGGAACGAGTTGATTGGGAAGTTTAGAGAGGTGATCGGGGAGGGCTATTAGTGGTAATGTGGCTTCACATTGAGATTATGGTAAAAATATCAAAATTTTGAGACCTTCCAAATCAATGCTCCACATAACTAATGACAATGAGATAGACCACATCGCCATCGATTCATACGTTCTTATCATGAGACCAACTCGTCCTAATCCAATCTCTGAAGCTCGTCAGCCCTGAATATTCTTTCTTCAGCGTCCTAATATCAGCCCTATATCCCTTTTCCTCAAAAACCTATACATCAACTCAGCCGCTTTAACTGCCCACAACAAAAATGTTGCGATAAAACTAAACGTAACTGGAACACATCTCCCACTTTCCTCCTTAAAAATCTTATTCGCCTCTTTAAACGCCAGTTTATCGCCGGCAAGACTAACCTCTCTCCCCTTATACCGACTCTGCTCCAGCAAAGCATGAGCTCCAAAATACCCAATATCATCCGTCACCACGAGTTGCAGTTTCGTACTCGGACTTAAGCTAGCCTGCCATGCTGCGCCAAAAATTCTGCCCGCAAAAATCAGGGGTGATATTATCCATGAATGCGGTAGGACGAAGGATCGTCCATGTCATTTTCGTCCCGTCTGTTTTGTGCTTCAAATGGCCCTCAGTCTTCGCTTTGCTGATGAAATATGGAATATTTGTATTCTCAGCATCGGAACCACGATCCACGGATGTGAACACCACATGTTCAACTCCGTTGGAAAGCGCTTCATCAATGAGAGCTTTTCCTTGAGCTTCTGAGCTTCCTTCTTTGTTTCCGAATCCTAGTGCTAGGATAGAGACGCAGAATATGGCTTTAATGGGCTCTCCAATAGAGGAGAAGATTGCCGGGCAGTCATCTAGATCACCTTGAAGGAGTTTAATTGTCTCTGGTGATTTTGTTACGAGGGACTGGGCGGACGCTGACTCGGGACTCTGGGTCAAGGCATGGATTATGATGTTTGATGATTGGGGGGAAGTGAGCAGGGCATTAATTACAGCTCCGCCTTGTTTGTCTGTGGCACCTGTGACGAGGATGGCAGTTTCAATCTATTCTCTAGGGCTGTATTGACTGTGGTGGTTGAGTCAGCTAGCTTCGCGTATGGATGGATGAAAGCAATATCTCCTCAAAGTACAGAGAATGCATTGGTGGCAGCATAGCAGATGGCGGTTCAATATAACTGGTGTTTTCGCGATGGCGTGTTTACGCAGTATCTCTCACTACAACGTTTCATTGGTTATCCAGCAACAGATTCAGCTCTTGCCCGATGGCTTGCAGGAAGGCTGCAATGGAGCCTTGGCGGATAGTTGTCGTGTGGTTTAGAAGATCCCAGATTCTTGAACTGCTGGATCCCGGATCCTGCTATTTTCGTGTTTTAAGTCTCCATTCCTCCACGCTTTGATCGGCTTTTTAGTGCACCTGGAGCTGAGATCCCATTTGTTCGTTTGTTACTTGTACGGGTTGAGAGAAAGTATCTCTGCCTGTTTTCAAAGATTTCGAGGCAAGCAAGGCTTTTCCATGAATCTACCTGCTGTTCATACCCTTGACAAGTGTTGCCCGCTCCCTTACCATTTACCAACCCGAGATCATCACTTTAACTATAAACCATCCAAAGACCTCAATAACAGCTGCAAACTTATCCTACCTCCGCTCTTCCAGCCGCATTATAACCAGCAGCAAACACACGGGAAACTCCCCCTTCGCCTTCACGACCCTTAGCAAAATGGACGGGTTATTCCGAGCTTCCAGAAGGATGTCCGTAATGCTGCAGGTAATCTGCTGTTGAGGAACATGGACTGAGGATATAAGTAGGGATAATTCTTCTGCTGTTTGAGTTTTATTTTCAGTATCATTGTGCTGGATTCGAAAGTTATCTCTTTGAGCTAGATTCGGGCCCTTATCTTAGGACTCTTTTTATATTTCTTAACTGCATTCGCTCTAACTCTATTATCATCGTTACTCACTCACTCATTTCACCACTTCCAACCATGTATTCAGCCCTGTTCTCCCTCCCCCCCCTCTCCCCCCCCAATCTCTGCAACCTCCTCCCAAAACCCCGTTCCCTACAAACTAGGTCGCACTTCCCTAACCCCTCTTACATGGCTCTTGCTCCTCAAACGACAAGACGGCTACTAGCTTACTCAAAGCCTGTGCGGGTTAGGCGATACTTGTGTCGAAGCGTGCGGGGCAGACTATACGACGTGGGCGAGCAATGACGATGATTTACATCCGAGTTTGGGGGAGACTTGTTGTCCGAATTTATCAGGGGGTACCTATATGATTATCTTTCCCTTTCATTCTTCCATTCCATTCACGTACTGCTCTTGCTTATTGGAATATAGATTCCTGCTCCGAAGGCTACTACTGCACCCAAGACGACAAGACGAAACATGGTGCTATCCTACCATAATCCCCCCTTTTCCTTATTCCCTTCGCCACTTTTCATTTCTCATTCACTAACCCATCCCACGGGGCATGTCACTCCAACAATGCACATCCACATACAGCATAACCGGTATTCTGCAGTCTCTGACCTCCATCCCTACTCCCTCGGTTCTCGCTACTATACCCGTAACTACTAGCACGACGAGTTCCGAGCTGTATACTCTGAGCTCAAGTCATGGTACAAGTAGTTTCAAGGCTACGGCGACGGAGACGGGGACGGGAAGTACGACGAGTACGGAGAGTGATCTACAGTTTACAGGCGCAGCTGTGGATTTGGAGTTTAAAGGAGGTCTGGTGGTTGTTATTGTGGTTGGGGCCATGGGATTGGTTTTGTAGAAGTGATTTACTGGAGTCAGAGGGGTGTTGACCTTTTTCTTTCTTTCTTTCTTTCTTTAGAAGGGTGAAGTTTAACACTATTTCTGTAGCTTTTAGCAAATTTCGAATGTTATTCTATGAAGTGTCACGGGAGTTCGATGTCATTATGTAGAATAGTGAAGTGAGACACGGATTTATGAATTAATTCTTATTGTGGTATATACTGCAAACACTATATACTACGCTCAGACGCCATGCTATGCTTTTATAGAGAGGGAAAAGCCATCTCTCTATGCGTATGAGAATAAAATTCTCCAAAAGATAACCGCTAACTGATCCTATAGAGATGGAGAGAACAATATCGAGGAAATAACTACGGCTCGGTCTTGATTTTAGTTCGGAGAGACATGTAATCATCCTACTAAATATCAGTACCATGCTGATGTTAAGAAATATATAGTGAAAACTTACCTCAGCCTTTCGCTTTCCTAAAACACGATCAGGAGTTCCTCGCTTAATTTGCGAGCTGTCCTCATCTTTCGTTGCCTCTGCATAGCAAGTAGCATGGTAGATACGATCCCCCACTTGCTGCGCATCCATCCATACGAACTCCTGAGCGTCGTCAAGCCACTTCATCTCAAACTTCTCTTGACAGATAGGACAGACACTATTCGCAAGAGCAGGATCGTCTGGCACAGGCAAGTATTGGATTTTGGGTTTGGTGGCGGCGTTATTGCTGCTTCTAGAACCATTCGCATTGTCAAAATGGACGTTTTGGTCATCTTCACTTTCTCGTGATTTAATCCAGTCCTTGATTTGTATTAGAAGCTTTACATGGTCATGGAGTTTGAGACCTACCAATTCATCTACATACCAGCTACGATGTTGGCCCCTCTTTTCTGCTTCAGTCATACGCTGATGTACGCGGAAATGCCAGTCCATGTGGGCTGTCTTCTTCTTTTTACCTTCTTCGTCTGGTTGGAAGCGTCGTCCACATTGCGTACATGGCGCGCCAAGTTTCTCATAGAGACTAGCAATGAGATGCGGTCGAGGACTATGACTGTTAGTTGTCGAAGGGATATTTGAAGGGAGATGCTTACATCTTAAGAGAAGCCGGCTTCAGTATCACATCATTAGGGATTTCTGCCAGAGGCGTTCTTGCATTCAAAGGAGGCGTATTGAGGGATGGTAAATGTGGCGGAAAATTTGGGGGGACAGATCCAGCAGAAATGTTAGGTAAGGTAGCTGTGCCAGTCGTAGGTGGCGGGGCTGGAAGCATACCAGCAGCACGTAATCTTTCAAGCAAAGAAGTGGGATCTGGTACAGGGGTGGATGCATTAGGAGGAGGTGGATACTGAGCTTGACGCTGCAGGGGTGATCGGATAGTGGGAGCTGGTTGAACATGAGGTGTTGGAGCTTGAGTAGCAGAGTTCCTCGCAAGTAATGCAGCTAGAGCACTTGGACCAAGAAGAGAGCTCAATGATATTTGTTGTACAGAAGATTGAGGTGCGGCCACAGGCGCTGGAGGTAGGCTTTGAGGGGGTTGAATATTAGGTCGTTTAGCAGCCTCAGATAGCTGAGAAATTTGGTTCTTAACAAGCACTAATTGATCCGGAGGCAATTTTTGATTTTGTAGGATAATTTGAAGATCAAGTAAAGCTTTCAACCTCCCTTGTATACTCGAATCCCATGGAGCTTGAGCAAAATCGGCCCTTGAGGCACTGATAAGATTTGAAACGTCATTGTTCAATGTGTCTATACTAACCTCAGGTGTACGGTAACTCTGAGGCTGAGGTGGCTGCCATGATGAAGCATTTACACTTTGTGGTGGATATTGTGGATTTGGAGGTCGCTTTACATATCAGTAGGTTTATGAATAAGAAGACTGTAGTCTGCATACCTGAGGAAGCCCAAATGGAGGTTGGCTAGTTGATGGGCTGGCATACGACTGCCCATTGACGGAAGGATATTGGGGTTGTTGTCCATAACTCGAGCCATATCCAGGTGGGCCATGCATTGGCTGCCTTATATTTGGCGGAGTTGGAGTATCACGGTATGGAGCAGGAGATGCAACTGGACGACCTCTGCCCAACATTTGTTGCTGACTTCTCATATGCTCCTGATGAGCCTGAACTGCAGATGTTCTCGCCTTGATGAGGGCATTCTCAATGGGACGCGTCACCTCAGAAGGAAAGACAGGTCTTGTATCTATAGAACCCGGTAATGGCTCCTTCCAAGTTCTCAACATCTCTTCCATTTTTCTTCGCACATTATTATCTACCAATGCATATGCCTCCATAAAGGTCGAGAAGAGTTGTCGGCCAAAGAAGAGTGTATAAGGTGTTCCGACGTTTTTGACGATGGAATCGAGAACATAAAAGGCAGGCAATTTCTTTGGGGGTGAAGTCTAACCATGCGTAAGTAAATGATCAAGGAATTAAAGGCACAAACTAAGGCATTCAACCGATAAAATATGATTACTAGATATTCTAGTATGATAATGAAAAGAATTATCTTCCCTACCTGTTTGATGTGATTCTTCAGTGCCTCTGAAATGGCTAGTGCATGCTCTGTATAGTCCCTTGCAATGGAGGTTAGATTGCTGATCTCATATCTCGAATTCAAAGTCAAGTCCTGCAGTGCCTGGTAAAAGTCCTCCGCCACTTCGTCAGAGGGGATTGCCAAAGACATGATGGGCAGAAATAAAGCCGGGAAGAGGTCAGATTTGTGAAGAAATGATCTGAAGATGAAGGCCTTGCGCAACGAAATGTCTTTGTTGCAAACGCTCCACCAATCTTCTCAATGAAATCTCGGTTTGACAAAAGAGCGTTTCAACAGCAGCTAGCTAGATCCATGCAAAAATGTTCAACTCAGTAAGAGCTAGAAGTGTGTATTTGATGACTGCAAATCCTCCTGATGGCCACCTGCCCTTCAATTTTGTGTCAACCTCAGCCCAGCCTCACGCCGGTCGCTACAAGTCCTGAACAATCCCAAACTCCCCGCCAAAAAAGATCAGATATGAAATTGTCGTGCGTATGGTATTGTATTGGGCGAGTATGCAAATCGTCTGTATTGTGTTGATATCCTTTGCGTGTTACAGGAAGTAGAAGGGCGATTGACTTGTCAGGAGGAAGGAAGTTCGTGATGTGAAGTGACAAAGAGCTTGAAAGTTTAATCCTCATATCTAAGGCCTAAAACTACAGTCTCACATGATCTAGGCTTTAATTGGATCTACCCAGTATTGGCTTAGTGCCTTTTGGTTACGCCACTATCTCGTCTACATAGATTGTAACAACTTTATCCTCCTTGTCCGACGCAACACCTACGATACGAACCAGAACACACTAAAGCAAAACACAAGCATCTACCTCAGGCAAAATGAGGGTCGCATTCACGTTCATTCTTGCATTCGTTACCATCGGGTTGGCGATGGTTCTCCCTCAAAAATCGGTTGTCGTCTCATACCCCGATGACACTCCCAACAATATCGTGACACAGGCAATGGATGCCATCAAAGATGCCGGTGGAGTCATTACACACGAGTACAAGTTCATCAAGTAAGTATCACAGCTTGTAAGGCAAGTCTTACTTATTGATCTTCTAAGGGGCTTTGCCTGTAAAGCACCAGCTAAAGTGCTCGAAACGGTCCAAACGTGGGGTAATCAATATGGCGCAAATGTTGAGGTTGACCAGATGGTGACTATTAATTCGAATGGCTCTTTGTAAGCAACCTTGGAAATAATATTGATGCCACACCTGGGATCTGGACATAAATTGGGAGTTAATGGGCGTTTGCTGAGGAAGTACGGGTTGGTTACATTGTTCATATGGCCGGATTATGGGACAACATGGAAATGGTTGGACTTCCGGGCGGGCTTTGGGATTCATGATTTTTAAGACTGAAAATGGGGTATAAATTCTCATTCGATTCTGTATTTAAATTAAATGAAGGGTTGGGAAATATGCCGAGACTTAAAGTGTAGCTGGTGATGTCATATTCAGAGATTCTGTACCTGTCCTTTTATCTGATCCGAGAATTCTAAACATCCTCAGCCTCTTGTGATTAAATATCTTGTTATTGAAACACCTGGAATTATGGATTTCATGCATTCCTTTCTACTGCATTCCTCCGAGAGCTAGGTTGCTTTGTGCAGCGCTGGAATAGACATTCAGTTCTTGGTTGTTTGAGGATATTTGCTCAAAATACAAAGGACTTAAGAAGTCGCTTTTGAAGTAAGTACAGTACAGTACATTGCCATTATAGTCTATAAAGGGGTTCTGCATTAGTACTAGCTCGGGCCATCGCGTCTGCCTCATCATAGGGAGATCGCGACAAGGGAGTAGCGACTCGACAATGAAACGGACTTCGGCATAAAACATCTATTATTCTCCCTTCAGCTCCCACCATGCCGCATCAATTCACCAAAACAATCCCTAAAAAACTTCATTTTTGGATCCGATTCATGACCGTCCAAAAATGACTTCGCCGACTAAGTATAACCCTGAGGAGAGCAACAGCTTCCCGACAATGTCTATTACTCGGAAATCAGAGGCCGCTTTGGTCAAATGGGTACGCTTCCTACTTAATATCTATCCTTTATTCTGACACGATATACAGGTCAACCTATTTCCCCTCCCAAACCCTATCGATTCTTTGGATCAGTTGTCCGATGGCGTTGTTTTCTGGAAAATGCTAGGTCAGTGCACACATGAATACTTCTTCTATCCCATCCACTCTAATTTGTGTATGGAGACTGATGACCGTTGCAGACGATCTTGATAGGGAATCTGCCTTGAAGAGCCTTGAACACCAGTCATCGACAAGCTGGTTGGCGAGGAAAAAGAGCTTAGAAGCGTTCTACAAGTCCCTCCTTCGATACGTGCGGAATCATTGCAATGATCTCGACTCCCTCAGCCTGGAAACCGCATTAGATTTCTCTGCCATTGCAGAACACAAGAATTACGAAGAAACAGTCAAGGTAGCGACATACACTACAACGACACAACCACCGCTCTTAACTAACACCTGTACCCAGCTTCTAATACTCACCTTGATGGCAACAGTGAAAGGAAGCTCCAATACAAGATATATTCCAGCTATGACCGCACGACTAGACGCCGACAGTCTGAATGAAATTGCAAGTATCATAAAGGAGGTTAGCTCTCATATTTACCTTTTTTGCAGCGATAAGCTAATTATACTTGTTTAGACTGAACAACGATTGGAAAACGTAATTGAGAAGACGACTCTAGATGCTAGGCTCCCACCACCACTGATCGATGATTTGGACTTGGCTATTGAACAACAGCATGCTGAGTTAGCTGGCGATAATGAAAAGCTGAAGAAACAAACAGCAGATCTCCTAACAAGAATCGAACGATTAACGGACAGTAATGAGACCCTACTAGCAGAAAATAGAAGGAGCGACGAGGAATTGCGTGTTCTTCGAAGCTCAAATAATGATAAGGAAACTGCTGAATATATTAATCGCTTACAACAGAAACTAGAGGAGACTAATGATGTAATTGCCAATCAAGAGCAGCAATTGGAAACCGACCGAGTAACGAGAGAGAGGCACCAAAAAGAATTAAATGTTCTGAGGCCGTCGGCGAAACGAGTCGAGTCTCTCGAAGATCAAGTAGCAGAACTTAAAGTCGAAAATGATGCATTATCCCGGAAGGCGAACACTCTGGATCACTACCAGAAGAAACTTGAGACGCAAAGCGGGATGGAGAAAGAGAATGCTAATTTACGGCGCCGTAATGACCTCCTCGAAGAGAATCAGAAACATTTCGATAAAGTTCATGAAGAAAACGAAACATTCCGGACGACGGTTCAAGAATACAAAAAAAGATTCACTTCCTACGAACTCGAGGTCACTCATTTGACGCAACATAACAAGGCTCTGGAAGTCCAAGTACGGGCTCTACGAGCAGAGATCACCGACCTTCTTCAAAAGAAGAGTCATGATGAAAGTTTCATTGAGCGATTACAGAATGATTTAAAACGCCAAGAGCAGTCTCCCACAAATGATCATATACCGCTTACCTCAAATCTAGCAGATGAATTAGGGCGAAGCGAGGATGCGGACGTACCCCAAAACTGGGATCTTCAAATCTCAAGATTGAAGGCTGAAAATCAAGTCCTCAAGAGTGGTAATGGAGGAACTACCACTGCCGAACTACGTGTCAATCTTGAGTCGTCTGAACAAGCTCGCAGGAGAATCGAAGAGAAATTCCAAGAGCTTACGGAAAAACTCGCTATTACTCAAGAGCAATTGCGAGCAGTTATCAGTACTTCTTCAGGCGAAAAGTTAGTTGTGAAAATCGAAACTGCGATGAAAATTGGTCCTATTCAAATACTTACAGATTGGTTTCACAGGGATGCAGCCATTGCCAAAACGCGAACGTTATATCTCGAAGCCAACGAAGAACTTTACAAGTTGCGATATAGGTTTGCCGAGATTGAAGCCGAACTTTCTAGCCGAGACCGTGAATTACTTGCCGCAAGAGCAGATTGTAAGTATTCCTTATCAAGTTTGGAACCGTCTAATGTTCATATAGTATCCGCCGTTGCAACCCAAGAACTTGAAGCTATCGAGGACTTGAAGAAGACAAACGAGATCATTACCTCGTCCCTGGAGAATGACCTGATTCGTCTTCAGGGCAGATGCGAAAATATTACAACTGATTTCAATCTACAGAAATCTCACTTAGTCGACGCTCTGCTAGAAAAGAATAAGTATCAACAGCAAATTCCGATATTAGAATTAGCATTAGCTGAAGCTCAAGCCGCTGCAGAAGCATCAGCGAATGCATTGACAAAAGCAGAAGAACGAGCAGCAAATGGAGATCCAAAAGGAAAGAAGGCCACATTAGAAGCGTTGAAAGAGGTAAGTCGTAAAACCGACATCCCCGCACCTAAAAAGTCGCCTACAAGGTCATTATGGCAAAAATTTGTTGGTCCTAAGGCATCGAAAAGTGTGGATGATCCCAAGCTTCGTATATTTAAGCTTTCAAAAGAGGGGACTGAGCATGTTGAGCGTACCGCAATAGGCACATCATCATCAATGCCGTTCAAGCTGTCTTCACCTGCAACAAGATCTAGTCTTGTCTTTCCTTCACCTGTATACGCACCTCCATCTTCGTCCAGAGCTAGTTCTCTTGTCGTTTCTTCAGCTATACAAGCACCTCTTCTTTCGCCATCTCGACCTAGTCCTTTTATATATCCGAGATCTATTCCTTTGCCTACACCTATCGCTAACGAACTTTCTCCAACAGCAATTCGAGAGTCAGAAGACAGTAATCGATAGCCTTGAAAGAAAACTGAAGACCGCCGAGGAAAACGGTCCTGAAGCTCAAAAGGTATCGTATTGGCATTTTCATTATCATGACTTCCCACAGCAATACTACTATTCTCATTATAATATATGTTTATACCTCACACAAGCTAGCTTATATTTTTCATGTGTACAAATACGTTGTGTGATATAGAGAACTGATTGGGTGAATGTAAAGGCTGCAAATGAAACTCTAGTGAAAAACCTCACAACAGAGAATGCCTTGATGTCGACAGCATGGTACGATCTTACAAGTCGACTTCAAAGTAACCTTGTGGTGCTGCAGCGTCGGCAAGACGCACCCAGGAGTTGGTTGAATAAGCAAAGGCAAATGGTTCATGCTTCCGGAACACCAAGACGATGAAGGAGGAGGTTGGCAGGCCAAATACCAATGAGGTTCATGATTGATGAGGATTAAAGGTCAAGTTTCATAGCATATCTCAGTACATATATTAGATTTTTGGTTTAGGCAGAGGTTAGGATTCAGACCTTGGATTTTGTATTTGCGTTTTATACCCCCTTAGACATCGACGTTTCATCAAGAAGATCCGCGTAGCCCAATTCATCTCTTTACTGCAAACATCCCAGCTAGTTCAGACCCCTCTCTCTATTGAAAATTATAAATTATCAACTCGACCTCACCCCCTCCTTCGATTTGCCAACGCGGACACAGCTCCCGCTCCTCTCCACAAATCAATTCCCTCTGCTCCCTATTTCTCATAAAAAATTCTTTTGTTGCATGTCTGGAAAAGGGCCCGGAATAGAGGTCCGGCGAATAACAGTAAGATCTAGGACTTTGACGAAACTGCTTACCCTTTGATCCTTTGATCTTGCAGTTGTGGATGGCGACTAACGAGGGAGGATGCAACGCAAAAGGGGAACGCCGATGGCGGACTTGAAGTCCGATAAATGATATCTTGACCTATGAGACGGTTAGACTTGTTATTGGAGCGGAGAGTTTGTTCCGATGCAATTCTTTCTCCTTTGGATGTTTGGGTTTCGGCGGACTAATAGCTGCTGTTTGCATGCGGATTTCCCCCATAGATTTGAAAAGAGGATTGTTATTGGTATGGTTGGCATGGTGTTGTGGATGATTATCAGATGGAGAACGGTGCTGAAAACTTCCGATTGCTGCTCTTTATGCTGTGTCACGACGATCCAGGGACCTGAGGATCTAGATGATGTCCTTTGCAAGGATGGGGAGGGGTGCATATTTGCATGAGCGAGTTGTCTTTTCCCCCGCAAGACTTGGTGTGGGGATGATGTTGTGCGATAGAATTATTGTATTGAAGCTCGATGTTTTTCGCTGCAGGAGCGTTTGACCGTATCTGTATTGCATAGGTGAGACTATAACCGGCTGTAGTTGAGATGTGTGTTTTTTATATATATTATATATAGATAGCGCAATGTATTAAAAATATGGAAGGCCGAGGCATAACCGCCGAGTTCAGAATTTCATTCAATTAAGCCGACCCCTAACACCTAGCTTGAGAACCGAAGGCTACTTAAATCCCTCTCCCCCATTCCCAGGATGTATATACCCCATATGGTAACCGGAAATAGTCATTATCCGCTTGATCTAGCAGCATAAGCCTCGTCTCAATAACACTAGCTTTAAGCCTCTATTTGCCGTTAGTATTTTGTCTTCCTACCCTTTTCACCTTCAACAAAAGAACAAACCACAAAAGGCATTACTCACATGGCTCCCCAAACCCGGGAACGTCTCCATGACCAGCCTGGCAATGTCATGCGCCTTATACCGTTCTCTAAACTCCTCATCCACAGGTACCTTCCCATTTTTATCGAGCGGAGCATGCGTTGCGAGATAGGCTATGAAGCGGTCGTGTTTATTGTTCCAGCCTAGAGGGACGTCAGTGCAGCTGGGAACTTTGGCGTTGACCAGATCGGGCCCTGTGGGCTTAATGTAGATTTTGGGTTGCTGAGAGGTGTTAGGATGGAAGGGGCGTGTGGTGGAGGAAAGGGGGGGATGGGGATGGGGATGGGGACTGACAATGGGTTGTACGCTGGAACGATGACGGTGGTGGGCACTTCGTTCTGCATGGGTGATGGATTTAGACATGGTGGAGTTGAACTCGGGAGGTGTTAGTTGCTGGAGTTGTTGAAATGTTTGGGAAGAATGGTAAATAGAGTGATTTTGGGGGATTGACCTCATGTTGGATTTGGGCGAGTGCTATCTTTGATGGGTTAACTTAGGAATTTTATATACACATTCAGGATGATGACTCGACCTCCAAATGTATGGCGCTACTGCTGATATCCAGATCATAACAGGGAGTACATTGGTCTGGGGAGTTAAGACGCATGCTTCCAGAACATGACCAGAGTAAATAGGATGATATTTATGACGGTAGGACAGAGAAAACGAAGCGAAGCAAATCAACGTACCATCCTTGGCTTAGCTGATATATTCGTTCCGATGGAAGGCAATGCTGAAAGGGGATGAGGCTGAACAATGGCTGGAGAAAAGGTGGTGAAGACAGAGCCAACTCTAAGCTTCGTTTAACCCCCTTCTATCTTCAAAATTTCCAAAGATCGAAGCCTACAAGTTTGCTGAAGAGCTAGTCTCTTATATCCCAAATTGATTGTCGTCTCCGACGGAAGTGGGAATTCAAGTCATGAATAGCGAATTATTCAGTCACGGATAATTCCAGTTCTAAAGGCAGCACCTGTAACACTCCAGCAGCATCTTGCCGCGTTACACTTATTGGAACGGATACCAACAGATATCTAGAACTTGGGAATAATGATTCCATATACACCGACACACGTCAAAGGAAAGAAGAAGATTCTAGATATTGTCTTGCATGCATCGTTAACGTTCTTGAGCATAATACAAAAAATTCGTATAGTACATGGATACCTTTGACCTGCATGATTTCCATGTGTCAAGATGTCGTACAGTTTTCTATCCTCAATAGAGTCTGGAACAGATATGTCCAATCTCTAGGAGTAACATAACTTTTGAAATCTATGCAGATCTTCACCATCAGTCATTTCATGTCTATTTCCGAACTAACGACCGGTGATTTTGCTGAACAGACTTCCGCTCGTGCTCTTCTGCTGCTCAAAAACTCCAAGAAGGCTTCTCCAAACTTGACCAGGTTCTTGGCTAGCGTCAATGCCTTTCCAGATACCCGTCTTCTGGTAATAGCTAACCACAGGTGCGGTTTGATCGTGATATGTAACCAATCGTTTCTTCAAGGCCTCTGCATTATCATCTGATCTCTGTACAAGAGGCTCCCCAGTGATATCGTCCTTCATATCGTATTTAGGTGGGTTAAAGACCTTGTGATACGATCGGCCCGAGGCAGGATGTACCAAGCGACCGGTTATCCGCGAGACAAGGAGCCCATCGTCAATTTGAAGCTCGACAGCATGCTGTAACTTCTGGTTGCGGTCTGCAAGCATGGTATCTAACCGTTGTGCTTGTACTACTGTTCGGGGGAATCCATCTAGAATGAAACTGTAACATAGTTAGATAGGACAATGAAACGTAGCCTTGAAAAGAACCTACCCTCCCTTGCACTCTCTGTTATTCTCAAGTTCATTCTTGATCATGCCAATGACGATCTCATCGCTAACGAGCCCACCTTGATCCATTATCTTCTTGGCTTCCTTACCCAAGTCCGTTTTCTTTGCGACTTGTGACCGAAGCATGTCCCCTGTGGCCTATGTAGAGTGTCATTAGAAGCTGTGATTACTTGGGAATAGCACATGGACCTACCAAATGGCAGCACGAGAATTTTTCCTTGATCTTCGGAGCTTGAGTTCCCTTGCCTGGAAACGTAGTAATCAGCCAATGCCCAGCCAATGCCAGAGGAATATTCTCTTAGAATTCGCTCATGATTTACATACCTGCACCTGGAGGGCCCATCAAGATCATTCTAACTCCTTGTACAGGCGTACCGCTAGCAGCATGTTGAAGTCTGTTCTCAAGCTCTTTTACCCGGGCTTCGAGCTTGTTGACCAGGTCGTGGAGCGACTCGACTGCATCATTTCCAGTTGGCGCCATTGCAAAGGGATAGAGATTGAGATGACCTGACCAAGGTATCGCTCACTATGTGGAGCCTCAATTGGGAGAGAAGTGGAAGGATGGGACAAGTTGCGACAGATAATTGTGAGCGAGGATGTCGCAGAAGAAGCTCGTGCCAACCGAGCTCGGCTGGGCGAAATGTTAAGTACTTGGTCGGTGGTCGGAGTCACGGAGGGGCAATGGAAGTTCCTGTAGACCGAATCTTAAACAAAGTGCGATATTGATGTGGGACGATCCAATATCTGAATCCGAACTAAACATCTGAATCTCAGGAGTCGAATGGGAGTTCTCGATCCCATGGGACCGAAACTCCCATCCTATCAAGTCATGTGATAATGTGGATTACACTAGTCCCAATTTGTGAGCTTGAGGAAGCCGCGAAGTCAGAGCAGCCTTGATCAACAACTTTGAAGAAAACTTACCATCTACCTCTTGAACCTCAAAATGCCTGCCACTACTGCCGAAACCCTCTCCCTCGTCACTCGGAACGTCTCCGTTGCTCCTTTAGTTCTACTTTCTGCTGCAGATCATTATGGCCGTTCAGCGAAAGGCACGCGCAAACGTGTAGTTGGTGTTTTGTTAGGACAGAATGATGGGAAGAATGTACGGGTATCAAACAGTTTTGCAGGTAGTATTGTATTTTTTTAGGCTATGTGTATATGTTGTGTAGGCCGGAATACTGATGCTAGAAAATTATAGTTCCTTTCGAAGAAGATGACAAAGATCCATCAGTATGGTTTCTGGATCACAATTATGTTGAGTCCATGAACGATATGTTCAAGAAGATTAATGCGAGAGAGAAGCTGATAGGATGGTATCATTCGGGGCCAAAGCTGAGAGTTTCGGATTTGGAAATCAATGAACTCTTCAAGAGATACACGCCCAATCCATTGCTGGTTATCATCGATGTGTCAATTAAGCCATCTGGTGGTGTACCAACGGATGCATATTTTGCTGTAGAGGAAATCAAGGATGTGAGAAATCCCTGGTAGATTTGTTGAATTTATGCTCACTGATTTATAGGACGGCACGACCACATCTAAAACCTTTGTACATACGCCATCCATCATCGAAGCTGAGGAAGCGGAAGAAATTGGAGTTGAGCATTTACTCAGAGATATCCGGGATGTAGCCGTTGGAACACTCTCAACACGAATTACAAACCAATTACAATCACTACAAGGTCTTCATCTACGTTTACGAGACATTGGGCAATACCTCAGCAAAGTCCTCGAAGGAACACTACCAGTCAACCACGCCATACTGGGTAACCTTCAAGATGTCTTCAATCTCTTACCTAACCTCTCAACTCCTAAAACCTCTTCACACATTCCTAACGGTGTCGACTCCCCGGCAAAGAATAACAGCGAACTAGCCCATGCCATGAGCATCAAGACCAATGATCAACTGATGGCTATCTACCTCAGTTCCTTAATCCGTGCCATCACTGCCTTCCATGACCTGATTGAGAATAAGATCCAGAACCGGCAACAGCAGGAAGAAAAAGAAGCTAAGAAGGAAGAAGGTAAAGATGAGAGTCTAAAGAAGACAAATGGGGTTAATGGTGTGAAGGGCGAGGCTAAGGAGGGCAAGGAAGAAAAGGAGAAGTCATAAGAAGAGAAAAAGAAGTGATGATAATAGTGTGGCGTTCAGTTCTTCGGGTTTCAAAGGCGTGGCATATTTTCAGTTACGGGAAATGTGTTATTGTATCATAGACGCATAGTTTGCAGCATATATGCGCACAAAGCTTTCCTCAATAAGCTCCATCCTTCCGGGGTATATTCCAGTGACACGTAACGCTTAATAGTATACCCTGACCCAACTCCCTTGAATCTTTGCAATAACCCCACCTAATCCCAAATCTCCACCCCTCACTAACCCTCAACACCCAAACCCGCCATCTCCTCCCTCCCTACTTCCCTCACTGTAACATACCCTCCAAGCAGGCCCCATTTCTCAGCCAACAAACCAGCCAACAAATGTTTACAGACCGGCACTCCTTGTCCATCTTTGCTATCAAAACTCAACCCCCCAAATTCCCACCCACCCTCCTCCCCTTCTATGTCCTTCCCCTCCCTCCCTCCTTCTGAAGAGATGGAATACGGGGCTACAGATGAAGGCGAGAAAGAGGGCAGACAAGGGAACGCGGAAAATACAAAAGCCGCACAACTACAGTTCCACGATGCGAGACGGACGATATAACTTCGCTCCGCGCTCGCGTTCGCATAAGCATAAGTAGCGGCCGAGGCCGCAGAGCGTCTGAACCGGGGTTTCGACTGCGAGGAACGGACTTGGTAGATGTGAGGGCTGAGGGCTGGGGGTTCTGCTCTGGGCGAGGATGAGAGGTGGATGCCAGCTTGTGGTGGCTTCACTCTTTCATTCTCTTCTTCTTTATCAGTATTCTCGCTTCCGGCTTCGCTTCTAGTGTCCTTCTCTATCCCGCCCGTCTCCTCCTTGTGCAGCACTAGCCGTGTGACTAGGCCGCGGTCTAGTAGATCTAGAGATTGGAGTAACATCGGTGGGGGGAAGATGACGTGCATTGTTGTGAGGAGGGCGCGCTGGGAATGGGGGAGGCTTTGCAGTGGGTTGGTGGTTTCTGGTCTGGGTTGGGTTGTGGATGCGGAAGGGGAGGTGGAAGAAGGAGAAGTGAGGGTGTTGAGGAGGGAAGTGAGGAATGCTCCGGGTGTGGGGAGGGTTGCCATTTTGATATTGATAACTTGTCGCTGATATGAGGATTTTGGGGTTGAGAGACCTCGGAAGATATAGCTAGATATGGATTGGTATCTGGAGGTCTCGATGACGGGGTTGAGGTGAGTTCATATATTAATATGCACGTGATGGGCAAAGGTCTTGGATAGGGGAGAGGGAGATTCTCGGTTAAAAAATCATCACACAGCGAAAGCCTCAAAGAACGATAAAAGTAATGCAAGCATATATAATGCCCGAAATGCTTTTTTCTATGAATTGAGTTGTTTTTACATATATACAGTCTATCCTTCCGAACCCTCAAACCCACTCTCTTGGCTCCTTCAAAACATCCACGAGTCTCTGCTCTCGACTACCCTTCTCCGGCTCATACATATATCTCCAACTTGCTGTAAGTGGCAGACTCATTAGTATACTCTCGACCCTCGCACTAGGTGTATTGAGTCCAAACGCCGTCCCCCTATCATGCACCAAATTAAACTCTACATATCGTCCCCTCCGAATTTGCTGCCATTCCTTTTCTTTCTCCGTATACGGCATGTCCTTCCTCTTAGTTATAATGGGAATATATGATGGGAGGAAGGCTTTGAGACAAGTTTGAGCAAACGCGAATGCATTTTCCTGATCTTTCTCTGTGTTGTCTAGGTCATCGAAGAATATACCCCCGATTCCTCGGGACTCTCCCCGGTGTTTGTTGGAGAAATAGTTGTCGCACCATTTCTTGAAGCGCGGGTAATATTCTTTGTCGTGGCTATCGCAGGCCTCCTTTATGGTCTTATGGAAGTGGATGGCATCTTCGTCAAATAGGTAGCTGGGAGTTAGATCGGTGCCACCTCCGAACCACCATGCATTTGATGTCCCATCTGAATTCTCTGTCTCGAAGTAACGGTAGTTGAGATGGACTGTAGGCGCCATTGGGTTGATGGGATGAAGTACCATACTTAATCCCGCAGCAAAGAATTCCAGAGATGCCTGATTAGGAGCAAGAGCTTTGTGATCAACCCTCATCTTCTCAATTGCGGCTCGAGGAAGAGTTCCATAGACAATACTGATATTGACTCCCGCTTTCTCAAAAACGTTCCCATCCTGAAGAACACTAGAAATCCCCCCACCACCATTGGGTCTCGTCCATGTATCGATCTGAAATTTTTTCCCGTCCACCTTCTCTAATTCCTCAACGATTTTCTGTTGTTGTTCTTTTATGAACTCTTCCATTCGTAGTCGCATGGGTGAGTTAGTGGTGATGCCCGATTCTCGTTTTGTTAACTCGTCCCGTTCCGCAATTGAAGGTGTATCTAGTTTTGATGGCTCATCCGTGGCCTATAGTTTATTAGTCTGCCCTTTCCTGAGATTTGGGGACTTTTACCATGGAGTATATCAAAGCCGAAATAAATACCACCCCTACTGCGAGTCGAGTCTTCGGGGCAAACACTTCATACTTTCGGCCTGTTGGCGGTTTTTGGCTTGAGAGCCTTGGGTGGATGGTAAAGTTTCGACGACATTGTAGCTTTATCCGTGGTAAAGATCTCCTTAGAGGTGGGATGAGGGAGGACATATCCAGAGCTGTCAATGCAGCTTGAAGCTCTCTATTGACCAGGAAACATGAGAGAGTTCGAACAGAGGGAAGATGTTGAATGATGTATTTCCAAGTGGCGACTTGGAATAAAAGCCGAAAGAATGAAATAAAATGTGTTGCCCGGAATGAAAGTATAAATACCTAGCACGGTACTGGTTAGAAGCAATCGATAAAATGGTCTGATTCGTTGTCACCTAAGGCAAGTGTCTTTTTAAATAAGGTTAACTCGGTAAGCCCTCCGTTGTGGTGGCCTCGTAAACAAGGCACGGATCAGATACCAACCAACAAAGCATCGAAGGAAGTAGAAGCTGTTTAATTATTATTCTTATTCTTATTATTCTTATTATTCAGGAACCTACACCCATTCACTTATAAGCAGGTCAACGTCACCCGGCATCTATACCAGACATCGACACCTTTTGATCAGCACACCGATTGTGAATCACGCACCTGCTGCCTTGCCCAGACACACACCGCTTTGAGCCACCCACCCCGCCCTAACGTGCCCGGATTTGTCGCCTGCTAGCTCTCCCCTACAAATGGAACCCACCAAGAACACCATCACTTCTCCCGCCTCTTCTGCTAAACCTTCATCCCCAACCACCACTGCCATCACAAATCAACAAGTACATAAAGACACCAAGGACGATCAGGATCGTGTCTTTAAACAATCCAAGATGCGATCTAATTTCAAGGACGAGCATTTCTTCGATAAGCGCAAGGCAGAAGCTGAACGTATTGTAAGTCTGTCATCTCACGCTCTATCCCCTCGATCTACTCCGAGCGTCCACCGGATTCTGATAAGTACCACAGCGTCTAAAGTACGCCGATCGCATCCCCGTCATCTGTGAGAAGGTCGAAAAGTCCGATATTGCGACGATCGATAAGAAGAAGTATCTCGTCCCCGCCGATCTCACCGTCGGCCAGTTCGTCTATGTGATCCGCAAACGCATCAAGTTGTCACCCGAGAAAGCCATCTTTATCTTCGTCGACGAGGTGTTGCCTCCCACGGCCGCCTTGATGAGTTCGATTTACGAAGAGCACAAGGATGAGGATGGGTAGGTCTTTCTGCTCTCCTTCCGAACATGCCGCTATGGTCCGTTTTATGACGATATACTAATCTACATGATGTCACAGCTTCCTCTACATATCTTATTCCGGCGAGAATACCTTCGGTTCCTTCGAGACTGTCTAGATTCGATGAGCGCAATATCAATATCTTTGTTTCGCTCAACCCGTACATCTTCCTAGGCGTTTTCGGTCGGTGGTGAAGGTACTCTAGGCGATGATTAGGCAGTTTTTTTTTCGTTCCTTTCCTTGTGTAGACAAAGGGTGGAAGATTCGCGCATTAGGTCTATGTTGCTTGCTGGCATCGATTGCTTTCCGTCACGATGCGCAACGCGGATTTCTTGCTTTGCCATCATTCTGGGTGGATTAGGCAGAATAGTTTACTCAATAGGAGCTGCTTTTGGGAATAGGTACAATACGATGCTTTCTGCTAGTTTGAATAGTTCACGTGAGGAAATGACTTGTCCAGAGAAGCTTATGCGTGTGATGACTCTATTTTGCCTGCTGATACAAAGCATCTTTACCGCCACAATTTCAACGTCCTATTCTCCGACAGGCAATAGCAATGGCAATGTCAATGGCAATAATTAATTCGACTAAGCTCCAATATATTGGTCAGGTCTCCTTCTGCGTGCTATATCCACGACCCATTCAATGACCCAATCAAGAATAAGCAATGACCAGACTCGGTACTCGGAGGATTTTCTTTTAGAAGCCAAGCCACTTCAAGATGGTAGGCCCATGAAATCGCCTGGATTGGATTTACGCTTCGAGCCTCTGAAGCTGATACTGCCCAATACTTTAGAGATACGCTGCCTAAGCCTGCTTCGTTTGTTTAAGCCGAAATTACCCTTGCATTCGCCTCTCACATGGCTAGAGGAACTAGTAAAGGATGACTCTCTCAATGCCGACCTAGGTTGGACGAAGGTTCTTGGATAGAACTCAGATATCTCGGCATTTCTGATCAAGCGTCCTGGCACTGCATCAGATGGAGTGGGACATTGAGAATCTTTCGGCATCGACTCTACATTCTCATTTAAAGCTGGACCATCAAGAGTGCCAAGGGTATCCATCCGATCAGCGGCGTGATTGGCCGTAAGCGGTAAGTACATCGAGTCTCTGCCGGAGCGGGACTCTTTCTGCGGTTGTTCCATAGCAGGAGAAGCAATGGCCGAGATGATTGGCGTCTCATCTAATTCTGATCTAGAAATAGGAAGAGGTGATAATGTAGTAGCAGTTATGAGTCCACCGTCCTTTGATCCAACGCCATCAAGATCGGATATCAGGTCTTCGTTAGAAAGAGATATGGCTGGTATATCTGAAGTTGGAATATCGCTGCCGGACATTGTGTCCTGAATGGGATGGCCTGAGCCATTGCAAGGGGGTGAACAAAATAATGGGAATGGTAGAATATCCGGATCGTCCTGGATTGGTTCACGAACTTGAAGCTGAATGCTAGATGAACCCACCTTAGGGCTCCATAGCTCGGATCGAGAACGATGATAAGTGAACGATTGATTGTCGAGATCAACCATCATCTTCCGAATGTGCCAGAATCGTATAGAAAATAAAGCGTACGGACAGGTCTTGATATGAATGCAACGGAGTGTTCCAACTCCTCCAATAGTCCGCATCAAATAATATAATGGACGTTGATATTACTATCCTTCCATTCTGCTCACGGGTACCCATCGTGGTGGGTAGCTCTTTCCTCAGTTCTTCTTTGCGGAATCGTCGTTGGCTCTAGGAAGGCCTATTCTCCTGGGACGAATAATATTTAGTTTTGGGATATCTAACAGAGAAAGAGTTGTACCTAAGTCCAGCATCAATCGTCTGTTTTGTACTACGATCAAGCTCTTTTCCTTCTCGATTAATGCGCATTGCGGCCGCTGAGAGACCAATAATCACAGCGAAGACTGGGTCGCCAATCTTGGATATGAGGTATGCAGAAGAGAGCATTTGATTTAGTGGAAGAATGGTGTTCGGGTGGGTTAAGGTGTTTGGAAGCTAGTTGGAAAAATTGCGAACGTGAAAATTTATTGTCGTTGTTTACTTTTCTCGGTTTCCACCCAGGTTTCCAAAGTATGTTGAGGTCACATGACGACTCCCTGAGCCAAATTGGGCAACGAAGAAACGCTCCTAATGAGTCGAGATTGTTATATTATTTTCTTCTCACCTCTACATATACGAATTTACAGGAAGACACCGCATCCATTATACCTTTCTCTGTACTCTGCTGTACTCGATACTTGAACGCCATTTCGCCCCAACCTTTTGTGCCCGATGCTCTAAGCCGGTACTTTACAAAATACATCGTGATATCGAAGTCTAGCATATCCTAACCTATTTAGACAGAGCAATATCGAAAGCCGGAATAAGAGTTTGAGCGAGCCAGAAAGAGAAAACCAATTTTGGTCCAGTCATAAGTAACTAGAAGAGATTAGTATTTTGTATCAGACCCAAATAGAGTAGTGTATACCTTTGGTACTAATCCTTTGAAGAAACTGGTGAGACCCTCATTCTTTACCATGCTTCCCACAATCTTGAAGCCACTCTCTGGGTTCTCGAAATTGCGGTTCTGGATACGGGTCTTGATAACGTCTAGAGGAGCAGATACAACCAAAGAAGCTGAAGCACCAGCAATGGAAGCAACAAAATTCTGGAGCCATGTAGCTTTGTTGTAATCCGTGAGTCCGTATAGATACCCTTTAGTAAATGCAGATCCACCGAAAAGCTATATAGACGTCAGTAATGGAATATGAAGTAAGGCTGACGTGAAGCCTAGAGATTCATACAGCAAAAGAACCAGGTGCATTTCTAGCAGCAGTCCAACCCCATCCTCTATATAATCCAAAACTCTCATCTCTAACAATTGCGAAAACCCCTCGTCCTCTGAATGCTTCGGGGTTTGTTTGTCGTTTGATCTTAAGAACGTCTAGGGGTAAGAGGACAATCTCTCCGATACCAATTATACTGCCAAAATATCAGCTTATAGATCAATCTTTTAAGGTAGTGGAACTGACCTTCCAGCAAAAGAATGCATCATGGCTTTTCCAGTCTTTGCGCCAAAAGTGTTGTCGAATGTTGTTCCATGGTTCTTGGCTAGGTAATCTCGAACGAATGGTTGACCTCCATATTTATATACCCTTTGTAGGACCTAGAAGATATCCATCAGTATACCACATAGACTGAAGAGCAACATGCTACCGACCTTATATCCAGCTGCGTATCCAAGACCAGGGAACAATGAGAAGAATTTCTTTCCCACCGGCGCAGCCGCCGATTCTTTGAAGATGACAGAATTCAACTGTGATGCGGTTGTAATCTGCGAGGCATTAAATTTTGTTCCTGAAACCCTTCATTATGTGGTATTTTACTTACTCTGACCTGATTGCTCATCAATCGTTTAGCAATAGTATCGACCTTTACTTGTCAGCATACCCTTTCTCCCCAGAAGGCTACCAAAACATACAGGATGGAAAACGGCCAGCTCGGCAATACCAGCAGAACCTACAACCCCATCAGAACAGATCCGCAGTATGCAGCCCACACAGTGAAAGCGTACCAGAGCCTAATAATCTAGCCAAAGTAGATTCTCTCTTGTAGTCCTTTGCGGCCGACTCAGGACCAGCGATGACTGGAGGAGACATGTCGCGACAACTATAAAATTCTCGGGGAGTCTTTTGGAGGGGATACAGTGCCGAGAAGTAATAGATTCCTTAATTGAAGAGACAATGTGCAGGAAGTCTTTCGGAGATAGTAGCTCGCGCTCGGTAAGTCAATATTTTTTCTCTCTTTGCAGTGAAAGTTGTGGCCCGAGCTCTTTGCTAGCGTCTCCACAACGTTTCGTACAAACCTAATTCAATAAAGACTTAGCTTGTCATTAGTAATCTCGGCTACAGAAGATTGTTTAATCCTCAATTAAATTACCGTACCTCGTTATATCCAAAACTGATCATCATCCGTAGAGTACCAAATTCCACTCCACTCCCATTATCAAATATTACCCATCTTCCAAGATATTATAAAGGCCTGCCGCCCCCCCTCTCCCCCCCCCAAAAAATTAAAATAATCAAAACATTTCATCGTCCGTACCAAAAACCGCTTCAACTTCCGCATTATATAGTCTCCTCTGGAGCTCTTCTTCGAATGATGGATCCCCAAAGCGGGTAGAGATGGTTGATATGTTGAATGGCCTAGAATGCGACCTGGGATTTACCCATCTCTATTGAACGAGCGGCTGATCTTGTAAATAAGTTGGAATCGAATTATTCTCTTGGAGCTTCAGGAATAGAGAACATTAGAGGGTCTACAAGGCGTTCATGAAGCTGTGATAGTCTTTGACGGTTTGATCCCACTCGATGGGTGAGCTCATTACAAATCCAACGAGCTGGGAGGAGGGCAGCATAGCACCACCTTGAACTTGAGCCTGAATGACTGTGGCGGCGACGGACCCATTAAAGAGGTGATTGAGGCCGACGAGTTCTTACGTGTACCCCTTTTGCTTGGAGATGATCGCGATTTGACGAGGGAGTTATTGTTAGGTGACATTGGATTAACCATATTTTCTATGATGCACATCTGCCAATGGTGCCCCAAAGCTCTCTGATCAGGTTTCTGTTGAATAGGAAAGTTAGGTTCTTTTCAGTTATAATGCAGAATGGGACCAAACGACTGAGGATGAATAGTCAATATGCGTGCATCAAAACACTGATGGGTATGGGCCAACCAAAGAAGAGAATTCTGAGCCATCTGGGTTTCCTGATATCTTGCCAAACGTAGCTCAGGGTTATAGAAATCATTTTGTGAGATATCCAATTCTTTTTTCCCTCAGTGGCTATGCAAACTTCTAGGGCAGGTCCAATTTGCAACCTTTCCCATCCTGATCCTATTCCGGTAATCGCGCATCTATTGTCCCATTTGGATGAAGCCGCGATGCTGAAATCAGAGTCCCTTTTCCGTAGAATGGTAGAACCGCTACCAAAGGTAGTTTCAGCATTGTTACTTTGCTGGTCTGGATCAAGGGAGGCTTATTTTTGGAGAGAACTACTTCTAGAAGATGTTTTTAGCGACGTTTGCTGAGATAGTAGCTGGGTCAGAAATTTCTTGTCCATCATCCAATATTTATGAAGTGGCCGACGGTTAAGATGGGAATAATAGATAAACATCCTTATTATAATATGAATTGAAATTAAGCTTTCAGTAGGTAAAAGATATTATTACTCTTGTGGATTTCCAAGTCTTTCTTTCATCGAGATTTGCGGTAGCACTTGCATACAGTTCTTCGCATGGTAAAAGACCTCATATATTATGAAATCTCATCCGGGATCAAAAACAGATTCTAGGCCGGGCTTGCAAGGCGTCCATATAGCTTCTTGGGATAATTTTTATATTCCTCGCTGATAAAATCGAGCTTTGTTTATGAGTCCTTCGCAATGGCAGGGCTCGCAGTACAAGGAGTAAGATTCTGGTTTCACCTGTCTGGAAGCATAGACGTAACTCTTCGAAGGAATCCCCATACGTAACCTTGTCCGATTGGAAGAAACCACAAAAACCTCTTCTCTATCGTCTTTGAATTAGACATTCCAAGCACTCTCCCGTTGGGTTTGTGAAACTGCAATATCTAGAGAAGATGAACAGACGATAGGCGAAGGTAAAATGTAACAAGTATAAGGTACAATTTGCAAACATGGACGGATATAAATACGTCCAGGCACCATTTATGTTACATAACAAAAAGCACGTAATATCGCTCAAGAAAATGCTTATCACGTGCATAGGAGACTTAGATAGAATACAGTAGTAAAAGTATATTGAGATTATTATAATCATCAACGAAATACCTTCAACCTCTGTGTGTAGTGCATCTAGAGGATGAGTAATAACAAGACTTCATGGTAGGTGTACCAATTGAAAGGAAACGCTCAGACACAATATGTCATTTTTTTATCCATCTCAATAAATGATAAGACCGAAGTAAAATCTTAGCATGATGGTATCTCAATAACGCCTGTCCAAATGCAACAAACATGACGCCCTCCATGCAAATGCTTTGTCCATCGTATCGTATCACATCCACGTATCTGTACTAGTAATCACGAAATATTCCAACCAACTCATCAAGTCTTCCGATTTGACCCAATAAATCGTTTTCCTTCTCTCGAAACTCCCACAATTGGTTGAGTTGTGTTTGTTCGAGAGTGTTTTCCTCACCAATATCCTTCACATCTGTTCGTTCTGACAACGCAATGACCCTGGCCATACTACGCTTCTCAACTGCTAATCGCTGATAACACCTTGACATAGTCTTGTAAATATTATCTAGGACAATTGACGAAACTCGCTCAGTATCAAAATACCAAAGAAAAATTGCTCGACTGGTTAAACGAGCAGTATCCCTTGGCACCTCTTGAACGTCAATCATACCAGCCATCTGCATCTCAGCCAGCTTGGTTCGAACATCCTTTTGCCGCATTAAGGCCAAAGTGGGAAGTTGTTTCTCGTCCAGCTTTCCTTTATCTCTCATAATTCGTGCGAGGCGGTGACCAGTCTGGCCAAAATTTTCGTAGACGATTGCGTCAAGCTCCTTGTGTTGTACCTTCTCAATAAGCTCCTTAAAATTTATCTTCCATTGGCCATGTTGATCATTCCCGCATTTTTCTAGAAACTTCCAGTCGTCTCCAGCTAATAGCATAAGATGACTCTTTAGTTGCGAAATCCGATCGGTATTGAATAAGTTAATTTCATCCCTGCTAAGTCCATCAAAAGTAACTACACGTTTTGCTGTCTTCACCGCGGGCGGTTCTGCAACTGGATCATCTATATCGTCTCCCAAGTCATCGTTGACATCCATTATATCAGCATTCCCGTTAACATAATCAGACTCGTCCTCGTCAGAGCTAGCTTCCCCTTCAACTTCAGCTTCAATCTCGATTGTTTTTCGCTTTTTCGTTTTTGATTTTTTCTCAAGTTCTGCAGTGTCGAGACTTCTCTGATCAGTTTTGCCAATACCTTTCGCAACATTGATGGATGGGCTGAGCGCAGCAGCGAGTTCTTTGGTTGAAATGTAGGGGCCATCCGTGGGATCAGGTTCGCCATCAATCATTGGATCCAGCCGACATCGAAGAATACTCTCTTCTAGGAGTCTTAGGAATTCTGCGTAGATGTGCGATGTTGTTTTTCCAATTCTGTCGCTTACGATTTCGACGAGTTTCATGCTACGAAGAGCGACTGTGCACTTCTCATAGTTTACACGGAGAACCAAATCTCGCTTTCAGGATGTTAGTGTCATCTAAACCAGCTTTAAGATGGTCGAGAAACTTACATCAAGTCTGATACCCTTATCCTCATAGCTATGATCGTTATTTGAGACTCCGTCTCCATTTACGAGCTTCCTCCGCTTGCTAGTATTGCTGATTTCATCGAGGAGATGTCCATTTGGAGCTCTCTTAAGGTTGCTCGACTTCCATTTAGGACTATCGGACCTTAAAGCCTGTAATCGGTCGCGGACCTTAGTCTTCAATTCCTCCTTTTGTTTGTTGCCTTTGGTATTACCTCCATAATGTAGGCGACGAATATCCTGCTCGACCTGGTTGTACATATCCGTGGGGCTTCGAAACATCATTGCGCTGATAGGCTCGATAAGACCAGCCTCGAGCAAAAGATACAGTGTCGAATCCAAAAATTCCGCCGTGCTATGAGGTTTGTGTAATCCATTCGTATGGTTTTGGTCAGTATTAGCATTTCTATGCCCACTGACATGTGTTGTTTGACTTGACTCGAATGTCTTTGCTAAATCGGACAATTTGACATGACCCAGTATCAATAAATTCTTCACGATATCTCGTGCGAAAGGGCCATGTCGATTGTTCACCATTTCCATGATCTTTCCTGATCGAACCAAAGCGTAGGCAGCATCATGATTAGCTTCGTAGTGGGTGATATTAGTATATCTATCGTGGTAGTAATAGATGAGGTTTTGTTGAAGAAGGACCGTTAAGCCGTGTCGTAGCTGGCGGCGACTAAGACCAGTATGTGCAACGAGAATGGTGGTAGATAGTCTTCCACGACGAAGAAGGAGGGTAAAAATTCGCTATTCAATGTTAGATTCGACACTCTGAAGGATTTAGAGAATGGAGGGAATTTTCTACAACAGTTCTGTAGACATTTAAGGGGACAAACATACAGAGGTCAATTCTCCATAAATCTCATCAACAAGTAGAGCACAAAGCTCCACGGCGTTTTTCGACTGTTTTTTCAGTCAGTTTGGGAGCTTTCTTTTGGGGAAATATGACAAGGCGTCAATCGCCCATATATTTTTGAGGAGCCATAAAACCTACTTGAGACATGATGTTGCTGCTAGAGATTATCTCAAAATCTCTAGAGCTGCCACAGATACTACCGATGCTTCATTGAGGTCTGAAGTTGTGCAGTTGTAAAGTCGTAAAGTCGCAGAGCTGTATCCAAAATTCACGATTCGTTAGTGGGGGACGGGTTTAGGGTGCTCTTTCAGGCTTAGCGCTCTTATGAACCGAATCTAGCAAAATCAATTGTCTACAGCTCTCAATTGACCTTTCACCCTTCAGCCATCGCGACTTTACCTTTAACAACCTCGTTTGAACAATGATCTCGCGATCGACGATCAGAATAAATGTGCAGCTTGCTCTTCGACGGCAATGCTGCGCTCAACAGGCTAATCGTCGTGGTTTTGCTGTTGCAAATTCTGGATTGACTTCATTCTCATACAACACCTCGGACGTTGGAGGCATTAAGGTAGCAAATAGAGATGTTTTAGGCCCGACTACAAAGCTTGCTGTCGTCGCCAAAGCTGGAACCAGATATGAGCCGGCTCCGGGATTGAGTACTGGACTTGAGCAGTTTGCATTCAAGGTTTGTTAGATCATTTGAAAATAGTATGGGAATGCTTTGGACTAACCGTAGTTCTTGATTCTAGAATACCCTCAAAAGATCGGCCCTACGACTTACAAGGGAATCCGAGCTTCTCGGTGGTCAATTGGTTGCATACCATACAAGAGAGGCACTGGTCATTGAGGCCAAATTCCTCCGGGAAGACCTACCATATTTCACCGAATTACTTGGCGAAGTTGTCTCTCATACAAAATACACTCGTAGGTGGACATAACGGCTCCCAGTCAATGCAATTGGTAATTAGCAGTACAGCGCACGAATATCATGAGCAGGTTGAACATGTCATCCACGTTGCACAGGAAAGATTACTTAAGGATGTATCCGCTCGCGCAATTGACTCTGCACACGGTTTAGCATTCCACAGAGGTCTCGGTGCCCCCTTAATTCCATCGGCTTCAACACCATTGTCGAATTATTTGCATGAAGAATCCATCGAAGCCTTCGCCGAGCGAGCCTATACTAAGTCAAACATTTCTGTTGTTGCAAATGGTGCAGACCCGGTTGAATTAATCAAATGGGTTGGAGAGTTTTTCGATGAGGCCCCAGACTTTGCTGCACTTACCAGTGAACCTACCAAATACTATGGTGGAGAAGAACGTATCACTCACACCTCAGGTAACGCATTTGTTATTGCTTTCCCTGGTTCAAGCTCCTTCACGGCTGGCTCATCATACAAACCCGAATTGGCCGTCCTTGCAGCTCTTTTGGGAGGGAAGTCAACCATTAAGTGGTCTCCTGGTTTCTCACTTCTTTCAAAAGCAGCATCCTCGTTCCCAGGAGTCAGCGTTACAACATCTCAATTTGCTTATTCTGATGCCGGTTTATTGACAATTCTCTTCAATGGCCCAGCAGGTGCTATCCGAGGCGCTTCAGCGGATGCGGTCAAGGTTATCAAATCTATTGCCGAAGGTTCATTTAGCAAAGAAGATCTGACCAAGGCTATTGCTCTCGCAAAATATCGTGCGTTAGAAGAAGGCCAGAGCACCGAGGCCGGCCTTGTATCAACAGGTTCTGGTCTTGTTCACGGTGGCGTGGCTTTCGACTTTGGTGAGGTTGCCAAGAGCTTTGAATCAGTGATTGCAGATAAATTGAAGACGGTATGTGAAAATATCAGTGAGCCATTGATTCTAATCCTAATAATATGATTATAGGCAGCAAAGACTATGTTAGCTGGCAAGGCTACTGTTTCGGCTATCGGCGATCTTCACGTACTCCCATTTGCAGAGGATATTGGTCTCAAGGTATAAGATCGGTGGATTTAAAGGAGGGAAGTAGGGAGTGTATCAACAAGCTCTTAGATTGTACTGTAGACGCAATGTCCTTTGTGAATATACAAGCAGTGTCAATAGCTTGAAAGAATAGAAATGGCAGTTGGACTACCATATTTTTAATCTTGCTCTCAGCCACCAATTTTCAATTTTTTGAGATATCACGTGATTAGCGCCAGCTCGTCAATTCCATTTCCGGGCTAAACCGAAGCTTCACATCTTCATCAGCAAAATCTAGTCAAACCTTCAAGTCAACTGCCTCACAACCTCTCCACCCATACAATGGCATTTGCGTGGAAAGCCTCGGGTCTTACGTACGTCCAATTGAGATTCCCTGCGCTTTAACCTCGTGTTGGTGCAGATGTGATCCCCAAGAGAACCTCAATTAACCACTATCAATAGCTACAACAAATACCTGTCCGTTGCAGCACAAGTCGTCCGTCGCAGCTTGAAAGACAACAAGCGGTTACAAGCAGAGAAGAGAGGAGAGACAGAGCTCAGATTCGCAAAATGGACAGTCAGTGCCTTATATACCGAGCTACTCTAGAGAGAATTTGACCAATGACTTATGTGCAGAACGGCAAGCAAGGCGATGTTAAGAATGTTGCGGAGGCAAATGCAGCTGCCATGGCGGAACATGCTTCGGGTCCTTCGTCGTAGATATTAGGGTCATATGCTTTTGGGGTTAGGCTTGGGGTTGGGAGGGATGGAGGGAGACTGGAGGGATGAGTGGTAGAGAGATTGTACATTGTATCATTCAAGGTTTCCAAGCTAGACTGCAAAAATTCCTATCAGATACCATTTACATACCTCGTGCACTACTGCGTTGTGCCTTAGCTGGATCGCCGTTTTACACAGAATCGACAACTTGAATTTATTTATCTAGATGCTTTTGAGCTTAACCAAGAGTTATTCTAATTTTAATATCTCACTAAGAATTCTAATTAGTGGGATCTTCAGTATTAAAATGCTTGGGATAATGTAAGTAATAATGATATATGTTCGTGATGACTTCTGACTGTCCCACTCGCCTCAAAAAGTGAGACAGACAAATCTTCAAAGCAATATACTTAAAATACTCGGACAAGAAAAATATTTGCAACCAGGCAGATCTTGTACCTAAACTTCTGTAAAACCGGAAGCCATGAAGAGCGCCTTCCAATTTGACCAAACTTCTGCAAGCGAGGATTCATTGCCTCGACCTCAAAATCTTAAAAACCACAACGCTTTGCAATAATTTTCCTATCTTCCAGCGCGGAAGGTCAGCGCAGGTCAGAGCGACTATGTCTAGCAACCACCTAGAGGCTCTCTCTAACCGTAAGCCATCCCTTTGCAAAGCTATTCTGGTCGATCTAACCGCTCTCAGAGGTCGCTGACTTTGATCTTGATGATGGTCCAAGCAATCCGGCGCTGTTGGCGGGCTATGAACCTGAACAACCTCCCCCAGCTCCCATATTACAGAGCAAAGGCATCCTAGCTATTGATATCACGGATCAGTTCATTGATGCTACTCAAAGTAAAATTTCTCTTGTGATTATAGGCTATCACTTGCTTATCACTGTTAGAGCTCGATATTGGACAACTTATTAAGGATCCTTTTTTCACGTTGTTTGAAGCTGTCGGGGCTCTAGAAGTAGGGATCTATCTAGATTACTAGAGTGAATAGGCTTATAACAATGTTATCAGATTATGGATCAAAAAATGGACAGCGGATACCTTGAACCAGGTGAGACTATGGAAGACGACTATAACTTCAGCAGGACCCTTCTTCCTGAAGAGGTGATTGGGATAATCGATCAACTCCTTTGCTACGAGGTAAGAAGGCACTTCTCTTCTGGAAGGTATGCAAAAAGACTTACAATTTAAAGATGGCTTGGCACATGGGACATCCACTTTCCCAGACCATATTTACGAGTTTGTATATCGACAGACTCCTAAGTCCATGTCCAATTAGTCTCGATCATACCTATTTTGACAGAAGTGAAAGCTACTCTTCAGAAGAGCCTTTGACAGTTCAAATACTGAGAGCATATTGTCTTGGTCTTATAAAAACATGTTGGTATGTTAACACGAGAGTCAAAGCAGAGCATTATTTTGAGGTATGATTTCAATCACGCCTCAACTTCAGAGATTTCTGCTTACATATCCCTACAGGAAGAGGATTTTGTCACCCATACTTACAATAGAGATCTCCTGGAAAATATTGATCATAATTTGATACTTGATTTCCTCATAACCACAGCAGATATGTTAGCCAAATCTGAGAGCATCTCAACTGAGATGAAGTCCGCATTAAGTAAAAGACTGAAATTCAGAGCTACTTTCATGAGAACTGTCGAAGCCGCGAATACGAGAGATGAGTCCTATGCATTCTCAGAATTGAAGTCGCTCTGGGAAGAATTATGTAGTTTCTTACCAGAGCTTAAGTCCTCTGCCAAATTGGGAAGACCAGTAGCGGACTCATTCAGCGTCAAAATTCAACGGAGACTGGCAAGTACAGTCCCACCACGTCCCATTGTCATGCTTACGCAGGATGCTGCTTTTGATCATTTGGAAAGACTTTGTAAAGATGGTTCTATCGCATTGGAAGTCCTCCATTATTTTGACAGTCACAGTCTTATGGTATGTGATAACGTCCTTATATCTTAGGTATTCTAATGAAGACATAGACATTCGTTTTGCTCTTCCAAGCTCGCAGCCCACAACCCTCAGTATACGTCCGTACACTACTGCAATACTATCTATTCGGTGATATGATAGTACTGGGGCATATGTCTATTCGCCAGCTCCTCGATGATGACTTCGAAAGCGTTGTCCTACCTGCAAGTATACTTCTAGACCGGAACAACGATGAGGTTGAAGTAACCCATGACCCACGTTTTAATATCGCCAGCCGCATGGAAATCTTTCGATCCCGAGCAGCTGGATCAGTCCTAGACATTTTACGCACTATCTGCCAAAATAGATGTCGAATACGACGTACCCTATGTCATACAATCTCTGATTGGGACCAACTTCAGCTGGACGGAGAAGATATGGACCAAGAACTTCGAGCGTTCACCAAGGAAGAACCCATCATCAACCCGGAAATTTCAAGCGATCCTATGTTCTCCTTCCCCTTATCATCTTGGGCTTATTTTCACAAACTTCGTCAAATGGAATGGATCGTGCAAATGGGCTTCGAACTACAAACATATCAACCCGACGAATTTGCAGGGATGTACTGGTATCTACAATACCTCGCCAGAACACGCAATCAACATCTAGAACGAATAAGAGGCTTCACCATACGAAGTTTCTCAAACTACCGCACGAGTTCAGACACATCTGAGGAGAAACATACGCAATATGTGAACTCTATATCATTTATTAGCTACTCTATGTTGGAGGCTACATCCACCTACGGATTCGCCGACGCACTCTCCTCCCTCTTCACAGTCCTCTCTCGACTCTCCCTAATCCCTACTCCTTCCCGTCCCTATAGTGACGACATCATGCGCTACGAACTCCGTATGAAACCTTTTTCTTCCATCGGACTCCCAGAAATCCCCCCTTATTCCGAATTCACCGAAACCGTCCTCCAGCCCTCCGTCTCGATCCTGCATCTCTTAACCTTAGCCGCTGATTCTATATCAGGGGCCAAGAAAGGACTAGAGGTTCTTAGTAAATTAAGTGCGAAGGATTCGTACAGTCAGGGAAGTCATGATAGTTGGATAGCGAATGTTAAAAACTGTTTGAAAGCGTGTATTTTTGCTAGTATTACAATTGGAGCGGTTAAGAAGGCAGTCGAAGGGATGGGCAAAGATGGGAAGGTTAATATTAGGATGGAATTTCCGGAGACTGGAAAGGGGTATCATGCGTGGTGGGTTGTGCCGAAAATAGTGTCTGTCAAGTCGTGATTTTCTGCATTTGAGTGTGGAATATATATAAACCTAGACTTCCCTCTAGAGCACTCGTCCCTTTAAATATAATCCTCTATTGTATCTATATCCCGATCTGTTGGTTCTTATCTTCCCGTTTGCGACGCTCCCCTTAGGTCTCACACCTTTTGTAAACCCCAATCTCAGTAAACCAGGAGGAAATATACTACGTGATTTGAAGCCGGGATAAAACCTGTTGATTCAAGGGTTTCTCGCTGTCGATTTGTATCTTATTCTTATCTTGCGAATCATTTTCCGTAGATCTGCTGGTGGGGAGAGGGAGAGGGAGTGGGAGTGGGAGTAGGAGTGATTAGTATAGCTCCACCTCATTGAACCACTCACGAAACCTTGGAAACTGAATCTTCTTAAAATGTCTAATTTGGTTGGTCAGGAATATTTACATATAGAATAAGAGCCGTCATGCATATCCTTGCCAGCAAAGATAGCAAAGATATCAGGATATCCCTTCTTCACGTGGCAAAAGCCTGAGTCGCCCGGGTAAAATATGCCAGTCTATCATCACTCGCATCAGTTTGCACACAACCCATATAAGCCGTGAAACCCGCAGTTCCACCAGCTTGCAACTGGCTCCTGATACTCTGACATTGAGTCGTCAAAAACCACGCTCCGCTTGCCCATCCGTATTCATCTGTATCCACTAACGCCAGAATCTGATTTAACTGATCTGTGGTCAGACCATCCGTTGTTGTTGCCGTTGTGATCGCGGCCAGGGGGCCCGATAATGCTGGGATCGATCGTGCGTACAGCAGATTGTAGTTCGCCATCTGCATGTTCCTTGTTCCTTGGCCTGGGCGCCCCGGGTAGTGGTTTACACTGTATTTGAACTCGCCGGATTCGTAGGCAATGAGTGCGAGGATGCCAGAGATCTCGTTCACAGAGGTGATGGAATAGTTCGAGAAGGCTTCAACGAGGAAGGGGGCGGCTTGCGTCGCCGTCGCGCATTCGGAGGGGACTGGAGCACCTGCGCAGCTGGTGGAGGTGGGCGCAATGGCTTCAAGTATGGAAACGGCAGAGTTGTCGCGTTTTAAAAGACCTCCTTTTCGGAAGGTGGCTGCTGGCAGCACGGTTGCCCCGACGATGCTCGTAAGGAAAAGTGCGGTGAAGATTTTGGAGAACATCATTTTTTGGTTCGGGGGGCTTCTGCGGTGTGGTGGGAGAAGATATATACAAGACAAAGTGCTTGTTTCGACGTGAACGTAAGGCTATAAAGAATGGATCAAGGGAACTGTATAGTGAATGTATGGATTGTTCTGGCTTGCAGAAACAATCAACCTTTGGGATCTAGGAACTGATCAAAGAACGAGAGCTAAGGAGAGAAAGAAAAAGAGAGAGCCGGAGAAGGGAAGAAGAGATCGTGAGGTAGGAGTCACTACTAGTGAACTAGCTACTCGAGTACTTCGTGGTTGGATTTTGAAGGCCCAGTGGACAGGTAAGGATCGGGCGTTGCGCCACCAATGGGATACCTGTGGAAGACCGTCACATCAGGAGGCTGAATGTATGGTTCAGCTCAGAATGCTTCTGAGTGGGCACGAAAGAGTGCTGCTTCTCCAAGGGGGTGAAGGAATGAAGAAGGTCGATGAAGAGTGTTTGACGTTGAGAAACTTGGGGCCAATGATGTTACGCAGCTGCCATTTCACAATTAGTGAATGTTCTTGCATGTTTCAAACTTCGGCTATGTCCTCTTGCCCCTGAGGCAGCAAGGCATCAACATCGCACGAATACTCGATGATCCGCCGACGACCGTCACAACGGATGTTGCATGCCCAAGTTCTTGGAACCACGAGATACGAGTATCACATACGCGTAACCTTCTTGCGACCATATATGCAATGCCTTGCAGACACTCTCATCTATGCTATATTTTGGCTATTCCCCGATAATGATGAAGGATGGCCTTCCGAAGGGCGTTGTCTCCCGACAGTTTGAAGCTACATTCGCAACCTTATAGCTTGTAAGAAAGCGGGGCAGTGACGGCGAGCATAGATGCAAAAATAGTCTTTTATCATTGTCATTCTGTTTTTTGGGCTTCGGCCCGTGTGGCCAACTCGCCTTCGTCGGGGACCCGAAGGTACATATATGGGCCCTCCTATGGGCTTCGGTCCCCTTTTTACTATCACTGGACGACAAGTGTAGTCTAGAACTGGCCGTGCTTATTTATATGGCGGGGTTCGTAATTACTTTATGTTTTCAATGGCATTGTTCTGATGCCTCGTAATTGCTGCTCTCTGTCTCGTCTGAGTGCTCTGGATATCGTCAGTTGATAATTACTTCCCCCACAACTTACCGTATCGAGTTTTACACGGCTTGTAAGGGTGTTAGATTCGACGTGTAATCAATACACCCCGGGGGTATCTTCCCCACTGTTTCAAAACAGATTTGTTGGAACATTGTCGATTATTGTGTAATCTAGATGGGAGAAATAGTACGAGCAAGTGAGTGAACGACACTACCGAGGTAGGTAATATGTGAGAGAGAAGTTTTGACGAGGTACCGCACCAGATGAGCACCGACGGTTGCTACTTAAAAAGATTCTCTTATTGCAGAGGAGAAGAAACTTGTCATTCTGCGTGAACGTAATCATCGAACATAGAAACAAATGATCTATGAGCGTTGCCTCAATATTTTGAGTCACATTCAGCCTTTTGCATCACACTACATAAACTCTCTACCCCTGAATGTGCTACTTTGACGGGCATATGTGTTGCTTTTGGACAGGACCTGCCCTGGCGATGCATTATGATCTGTACGTTCAGTTCGGTCGTTGATGATTCGTATAACTGCACACTGAAACGGAAACCAGACAACCACGTACCTACTCGGTCAGGAACTCCACCCATGCCTCCTAGACTGACTTATACATTTATAGCTAGCTTTAAGAAGGCAGTGAGCGAACTAGAAAGGACGGGGAAATTCAAGAACATGTCAATATGAAGACTTGGTGGAAAGTTCGTCCCTTTTGCTCTTTTTGAAAAGGCCCTACAATATTTTGCTGTAGTCTAGATTTCTCCAGCGATTGATGAACTTTTGGTAGATGGGATTTGCATTTTTTACCATAAAGCCATGAATGACAAGGAGCACACTCAATTGTCTTCCTCTAAAAGAGCGAAGCTCTGAAAGTGATGAGATACCCGCTAGGGGTGGAACGGAACGGCCTACCATTGCACTGGCTGGCTGGCTGGTGACGGAGTATAAGGTATCTTGGTCTCTCAAACGGTCCAGCACAGCAGTATCAAAATGCATTATGAGGCAATCCAAGACCATGAAGTGGAAGATCCTGATCTCGATACCGCAAACCCGAATCTAATTCCCTCATAGCTACGCAAGGGATTCCTGGTAGGGCTCGCGACGCTCACACGCATGAAAAGTCAAGGAGCAAGACATTCCGACAGCCCTGTGGGCAAAGCCATGCGGCCTCCCCCCACGGGAGGCGATTCGCGATCGATGCGACGTTGACTCACTCCCCCCCCCCACGCGGGCGTCTGATTCGATGCACCCACGCGTTCCCGGGGACTTTGAAGAGTCACGGGGAGAGGCGGCCAATTGGGCTTCAGCGATATCTATACCTTTGTAGATCTCCACGACTGACTTGGAGCCAGGTGACAAGCTTAACGCACAGACGAAAGGTCCCTTACCGTGCCTTACGCAAGTCTCGTAAGGGATGGGACGAAGGATAAAAAGACACCGTGTCGATGTGGGTGTACCCGTACGTGGGGAAGTCTGGGCCTCGTACGCCGGACTCGTCAACACCAAGATACCAAGAGGATGCTGACGCATCTCCCAACACCGGAGGGGGGCGACTCGGCGAGAGTGTATTCGGTGTGTGCGAGCGGACATCAGGCGATGCTCGGGTGCGGAGAGCATCGTATGAGAAGAAGTACCCCTATGCTGGTACCATCCAGGACGGTAGTATCCCCGGATGCTTCATATGCAAACAACCTCCCTCTCGGCAATGATTTGATAGCCTTGGGCCGTGGAGACCGAGCTGATTGGACGGATCCATCGAGCATCGTATCCTCGCAGGATGGGGCAGCGAGGCAGCGTTGGACATCTGCATACGCTGTCCCGAATCTTCGCATTCCTTTCCTTGAGGCTCCGGGGGGGTCAAGCGAAGGCCGGTGAGAAGATCGGCCGTCTTACCCACGCACGAGGTGTAACTGACTAACGAAGTCTATTCTATTCCTATTCCTATTCCTGGCCGGCCAGCGTCCTCCGCATGCCTGGGGTGAAGCATGTCGATACAGCAGAGGCAGAGGTCCCGGTGTCCAGATGGCCAGATGCGAGGGAGTGGGAATACCGACAGACCGGGACCATACCGATGGGCACCCTGAGAACCGGACCGCACAGCACAGCACCGCACCGCACCACACCGGACATTGCACTTTGATATTCCAACATCCTCCCAGCCGCCATCCCACCCTCCAAAGGTCCTCTGTCGATGGACTTACTAGTGCGGGCGGTAAGCGAAGCTAAATGTGCTGACTGGGGGCACCGGCCGCCGCCCGGCCACGCCCCGTGATTGGCTCGTCTAGCGATTACCCATCGTCCCCCCCTGTCCACTGCCAAACCATCGCGCTGCTGCCTAGAGGGTAGGCGCATCCACCAGAATCCATGTTGTAAGGCGTTCCTTCCAGGCGAAGCATACAACCTCCCTCTCTCCTCCTCCCCTTTCTCTCTCTCCCCGGATCCCACCCGTCTCTTCCACCATCACCACCACCACCGCCCACGACCACCACGACCACCACAACCACCACCTCCTCCATCATCATCGCCGTGTCCATGCCAGGACGTATGCCAGAGACCGTTTAATCGACCTCGAGGGATATATACTCGGGACAACTCCAACATCAAATCTAGGCATCAGCCTGATTATTGTGAATCGCTTTCCCACTTCGCCCACTCTGCTATCATCGAAGCCTTCGTTGTTAACTTCTGTGCCGGTGTGTCTCGCTGTCAACCTGATCAATCATCTTTCGTTCCAACACTAGTCTTGTCATCGGCGGGGAAGGCTGAAGCACGTCCGCTTCATAGTGCTCAGGCTGGAGTAGCGTTGATACTGTATGAACCCTATCCCTCTCTATTGCTTCCCCCCCCCCCCCCCCCCCCTCCAGTACTGTTCCTGATCGTGGTGATCGACTCGACTTCGACGCCATTGACGAATCAAGTGGGACATGTCAACGGCGTCTAAGTCTCGGTCTGATATACCATCGGCCGACCCTCGATCTGGCACCCGACATCTACTCGGAGTGTGACTCATGGTGCTTTGCATGAGCATGAACGAATCTCAAGCTAATCAATCGCAGTCCGTGAGCAAAACCAATACATCACTGAGCTTAACACCTGGCCATTCAGGATGCCGTTTCAACACCCCCGCAGAACTACAAAGACCACATCGTCTCCAGTGACTCCCACTCCAGCAAATGCGTCGACCCGTCCGACCATTATTACGAACATGTCCCTACGCAAAGGAGCAACGTTCCACTCTCCCACCTCACCAGTGGAGCAAGAATTCAAAGTACCATCCCTTCCTCGACGATCACAAACAACTCTCGAGGATGTGGTCGATGCTCATAAACGTCGTGTTGCCTTGACCCTTGGTGACATTGATCGTGGCCTCTCGGCTGTGGAAGAACGCTCTCCTTCATCGCGACAGTCGTTCCGCGACGAGGCAGAACCCGTCCCTCGAGGATTGATCAATTCCCAAGGCAGCTCGCCAGCAACCGCCTCATACGGCGCCATTATGGATGGGGTCATGAGCAAGGAGGCTGCCTCCATTGGCAGACACTCCCTACGACCCCGCCATAACCGTCGCCCATCCAAATATTCTTCAGACAGTGGTCTGGGATCATCCATCGGATCAAGATCCGGAAAACAGGACGTTGATACTTCACCGACTACTGTCACAGATGAACGCAAATCCGGGACCGCTTCAGCTATAACCAGATCGGCGGCGGCCCACACTTCCGCGATCAACAGACTTCCTCGACTCAGCGTTCGTGCAAGTAATAGAATTAACGAGCATATTCTGAAGCCCCTTCTAGCGAAATCGTCCTTGAAGGACTTCCAGCCGATTGTGAAAGATTGTCCCAGGAGGGTTCATTGTAAGGAGATTGTATGCCTCCGTGATTTGGAGAAGACTCTGATTTTTATGGCACCTGTAAGTGATTCCGATGCTGATGTTGATGGGGGTGTTGCTCACTGGTTTTCGCGTTTGAAGGAGAGGACCAAGACTGCCGCCTTGTATCTCGACTTCTGCCTCACGTCAATCCGGTGCATTCAAGCGACGGTTGAATTTTTGAGCGAGCGCGAACTGACTCGACCACACGACCGACCTTATACTAACGGATACTTCGTTGATCTCGTCGACCAGATTAAGCAGTACGCGCAACAAGTCAAGGCCGCTAAAGAGAAGGAGGCCAAAGGCGAGAAATTGGACGAGATGGATCCCGAATCGTAAGTACTCTCTCTCTCTCTCTCTCTCTCTCTCTCTCTCTCCCTCTCTCTCTTCCCCCAACAAAGCACAATACCTACCTACCAACCGACCTTCGAACAGAAGAGGGGAAAAACAGGCAGCAGAATATCGATATCCTCCCTAAAGAACATCTCACACCTAACTCTCACTCTCCGCATGTTCTATCCCAACTCGAGCATGAGCATGATCATGATACAGTACATACAGTACATACAATACGCATTAAGCGCCCGAGCTGGGGATCCATCTCATCCTATAGTGTGTTCATCCGTTCATCCATCCATCCATTCATCCTACTTGCGGAACTTTGTGCACTAGGTACCCTACGTAATAATAATGAAAAATTACGTGCCGATGATAAAACGTCATGGCGAGGTTAAAAATAGATAGATGAGAAGTTTTAGATTTAAATTTGGATGGGCAGGAAGGTTTTAGACGTATATGGTATCATGTCATTTCATTATCCCACTCCTCTCCCACTCTCATATCCCTTTTGCCCCCCATTAATAATTCCCCCCCAAAAAAAACGAGAAGTGAGTTCCCATCACTGTCCTTTTCATTGCCTGCTGAGGAATGAAGTAGACGAAGAGATCAATTATATAACGCTCCACCTATCCATCCATCCATCCGTCCGTCCGTCCGTCCGTCCGTCCGTCCAAGTTCTGCGTATTCCAGCCCGAACTCCATGTTGAAATAAGTATTCGAGAAGCGAACGGTTTATGTTTCCCTACGCCCCACCCTAGTGATATAATACGATTTTGTAAAGGAAAGGAACTGCGAAATGAAAGGGTATTATATGTAGGTCGTTAGTGGCGGATTATTTGCATCTCACTGATGTGTTTCGTGTCGTGTCGTGAAAAATGACTTATGTGCTTTCGTTGTGTGCTGTGATTCGTGGGAAAGGGGTATGTTGTCTCAATGCCTAGATCCGATTTGTGGAACGATATTGTCCTCGTATCTACCACCATGGATAGATATCTCTATCGTCTGTTCAATTCCTTCTTGCCCGGTTCTTTCAATTCGTTCCTTGAATTAATAATAATTCTTAACTCATCCCATTAGCTTCCAGCCCCTGAACCGCTGCATACGAATATGGAAAATCGACCAGGCCATCTAGCATCCAGTTTAACGGATCAAAGACTTCGTAATTTCCTTCGCTATAACCTACGCCTCCCATCATGTTACTATTAGGAGTCATGCTGTTGTTTGGGGTGACAGCCGTCGTAGCAGCGAGAAGTTGGTTCCCAAGTTGATGAGATGGCGGCATAAGCGTACTGTCCATATGAGTAGAAGAGGCAGATGATCCAGCAGCGCTGTCAGGGTTGGTAGGATTTTTCATGGCTGCTATGACTTTTGTGTTAAAGGAGGTTTGTGAAGATATGAAAAGAGGAGGAACGGACCTTCAAGATTACCTCTCCCTTGAGCTTGGAATTCTTCTCGCCATCTCCATATTGAGTCAAATACCAAGCTCATACTCATTCGGCATCGAACTTTCAGTTGTAGACTTCCATCTATAGCCACACCTCTCTCTTGCCCGTCAACATTTCCATCTAGTTGTTCTCGACTACGAACTTCAACTCGGGCCCCATTCCACAATTGGACCATAAGCTCAGCAAGTCTCCATGGAAGGTCGTTATTGATGATACTCATACTTCTGATAGCTTGTATGGTACGATGGAAGAGTTGACGACCTCGCTCGAAATCTATCTCCTGGGCAAAGAACGAACTAAGTAGTTTGAGGAGTGTAAAGCATGAAGCCACAACCATTTGGTGGATATAATTGGTAGCGAACTTGAGAATTCCTCCAGAAATACTATCTGTTGAAAGAGTCTCGAGCTCAAACACCAGATCGAGGAAAGCGAGTGTTGCACGCCATAAACCCATGAGATCATCCATGTAGCCTTGCGTTGTGCTTGAATCAAAGAATGCCGAAAGACGTAGGTGAAGTCCGGCGGCCTTGAGGTGTAAGTTGATTATAGGGGATAAGGCTTGTTTCGACAGGATGGAAACCTGTAGTTCACCAAACTCCCGTCGATAAACTCTGGTCAGCATGGCCCTAAGCTCATCTCCAGCTACACCTCTTGGGTCACTAGCATTGCTGTACATCTCTTTTGACACCTTATCGCAGAAGCGTTCGATCTGTAATCGGGCCTCAAGTTCAGGGGATAGCGTAAATGGCCCAACATCCCCGGGTCTAATTGCCAGAGTCCAATCATAAAGCGTTGAAGCAGGCTGCCCGTAGCCCGTACCTACACTTTGGGCTACGATATTACAGACAGCCCACGTCTTGACTCTATCGTGTAACTGCTCTCTGTTAAGATCGACGGAAACTCTGGAGAAATCTTGGGTGTGATTGGGCCGATGAAGACCGATCCCAGTTGCAGTCTTCATCATCACACCACTCAAGATATGTGTAGGGTCGGTTGACGTAGTACTTGTAGGGAAAGGCCAGGTACAGAGTAAACATAATGCTTTCACGACAAAATGATTATTAGGTACCTCGCCAATAGTCGTCCAGAGAAGCCTCGAGAGCGGGGGAGAAAGGGAGGTTAGGAGACCAGGGTCGGATGTGTATCTTCGAGCTGCAACAGCTATAATGACCCAGAATAGGAGTGGATGTTGTTGATAGTATTGATCCGGCGAATGAGAAGGGTCGAGGAAAGGCAAGTATGGATGATAGCAGCTAAAGAACTCACTGAATAGATGATTCACAACTTCCTCGGTCAGCCTAACATGCTCAAGCTCTCTGACATTGCGTGGAACATGGTAAGAGCCGCCCTGCTTTAGATGAAGCAGTGATGATACCGCCTCATCTGATCCCATAAATGATTGACTATTCCTTGAAGGATATGCGCCATTAGTAACAGGTGATAGAAGCTCCTCCTCTTCATCAGCGATGAATCCCTGTGCCTTCGCTCGATGTAAACTGCGTTGCAGATACTCGATTTGTTTTTCCATCTCCGCATGTTTACTCCTCTTCCCAACTCTCTTAAAATTAGATTCAATTTTGCATTCCAGCTTCAGTCGATTGCATCGAGAACAGGGCGTAAAGGGGTCTTGGACAACATCACATCGCAACTGTAGGCATCAGTCACAGGTACATATCACTCCAATTCAAAATCGAGGTCTTGTTCTCGAGTCGCATTCTGGAGACATGACTCACCTTCTGTTGACGGCATTCATTGCAAGCTCTTTTCACGCCAGGCTGTCTCCTTCGATCAGCATCTTCATCTTCTGCTTCTGGTCCGGTCCCAGGACTGCTATCAAACCCCGCATTACTTCGATTCCTCTTGTACGCTCCTCCAGTCCCAGGTCTCACACTGGTAGTCGGGCTGGACGCCCCGCCACCCCCGACATGAGCGCGTTCCATGCGCAAAACGGGAGAATTCTGCGTGACGGGTGGTTGAGGCCGAGACTCCAAGCAGGGTAGGTCAATTAGTGTTGCACTGAGAGTGTCCGGTGTCGCTCGAGTGGTGTTGAGGCCGATCGCGGATTGGCGGGGTTGAAGTTGATTTGGGTTTTGATGTTTTGATTTGACAGGAGGGGGAATTTAGGCGAATTGAAGCTCTTCAGCCGCGTTGAAGCCACTTTTGAGAGGTATAACTCTACTCTACCTACTAAAACGACAGAATTAGGTCTTATTCGTTGTTATTGTGAATCTCCAAATTTGGCGTAATTCCTCCCCTTTTTTGCTCTGTTTTGGGTGAAACATATGACAAAAACTAAAGTTCCCATTCGGACGTCACCCTTCAGACAGCCAACTTCCGTCAAGTACTGTATCAAGAGCTATACGAGACCTATGAAGGGCTTGGTCTTGATCAAGGCCTCTATGCGTTGACTTTCTAGGGGCTGGCACATCCACGTATAAGATTATGGATTCAGAGAACAAACAGAAGTTATTCAAAGGCCGTTTGCGCCCTCCAAAGAGAATGGCCTCGAATGTCTCATACAGCCAAATGCCTGCATCGAAGGAGGAGATCTGCGTCAGACATCCAAGTACGGAAGAGATCAATGGTGTGTCTTGCTTCCTACATTATCAAGGTCCCTTCTCATTGTGAAATATAGTTCTTAAGTTTTCATCTCGAGATATTCCTCAACCTTTTCTTGACCCCTCAATTCTCCAACGCAGAATCCAAGCAGAAAAGAAATGGGAGAATAGGGATAGCAAGAAGCCAGAAGAAACGCCGATATCGAGATCTGAGAAAGAAGCATTCGTAGACACATCACATGACCAACATTAGCCACGTGATTCCACGTGTATCTCGGGATGAATGTCGAGCTCATTAAAATCGAAGCGGTCTATGAGCTTCGATGATGTAAGATATTTATTACATGGTCATGCGAGAAGAGAAAGATTCGGCATCTGCAACCAATGATCTTCAAATCCGGGGAAGATTTCGATGACGCCAACTATGCTGATCGCATCTTGTCACTAGCCTGTTAGTTCTCTACCTCTCAGCCTTGGCAGCTTGGGATATTATCAAATACAGAGATCCTAAGTACTTGCGAGACCACTGATGAACCAATCGGAGCAGATAGTTGCAGATTAACGGTACCTTGCCATCTGTCAAAGTTTCAAATTTTGAAGTTGTAGGGAGAAACTCTGCTATCCTCTGATGATTTCGGACGGCTTTGCGTTGCATAAAGCTAGAAAGAGAAGATTTCTGGCGGTGACAACGGACCACCTCACTGCAGTACTCCTCTCCACGTGAATAGTTGAAGGTTCGACACCACCCGAGTGATACCCACAGATCCCTAAACACTTCTATTTGCAGTCCTGGTTAGCAAGCTTCTAGCCTGCCTTGAGGTAGTGCCTAGAGTTGGCTCGGCCAAGTTAATTACGTAGTGCCTGTGGGGATTTATGCTTGACGAAGTAGCGCGGAGTTTGTGTTTAAGTTGTGACTTCCTCATGGGACGAACGATAACCTACTGGACTTTCCTTCTCTATCTTCTCTCCATTTCACTACATCACATTTTACTGGCTACGCCCCACAATCACAATGGTATCTATTAAGAGCTTGGCGACTGCTGCAGTATGCATGCTAATTGCAGATGCTAAACCAGTGTAAGGGAGTCCCGTCCAAGGTTTCTCGTGCACTACTAACTATTACAAGCTCGCAGCGAGATGGCTTAAACTTCGACTACAGTAACGACAAAGTACGAGGCATCAATCTTGGGGGCTGGTTCGTCTTGGAACCATGGATTACACCCTCAATATTTAACCAATGGGCCAATGGCGGAGGCGTGGTTGATGAGTAAACAGACCGATTCCCTGTTTGTTTGCTTCACTGACTATATCTAGGTATACTTACACTCAAGCTCTCGGTCCCGCACAAGCATCAAGCAGATTGAATCAACACTGGTCGACTTTCATCACACAGGACGATTTTAATGAAATAGCGTCCATGGGCTTGAATCATGTTCGCATCCCAATTGGATACTGGGCATTGAACCCTCAGCCCGGTGACCCTTATGTTCAAGGCCAATTGCCCTACTTAGATCAAGCTATTGGTTGGGCAAGAAGTGCTGGCTTAAAAGTCATGCTCGACTTGCACGGAGGCAAGCTGTAGCCAAGCTCCCAATTAAAGCGTTAACTGATCATATTTTAGCACCCGGGTCTCAGAACGGATTTGATAATAGCGGAAGAACTGGCCCTATTAAATGGATATCTGGTGGAAACGCTCCTGCGACTGTCCAGGCAATTGCGAACTTAGCCAGTCGTTATGCGCGAGACAGTGATGTTGTCACCGCGATAGAACTCCTCAATGAACCTGCAAGCTGGGGTAATGACATGGGCGCAGTCAAGAAATTCTATTACGATGGTTGGGGAACTGTCCGCAGTAATGGACAGCAGGCAGTTGTTATTCATGACGCTTTCCTCGATATTACATCTTATTGGAATGGCTTCATGACCAGCGGTTTCAGCAATGTTATTATCGACACTCATCTATACCAGATCTTCTCTCCTGGCGAGGTCGCTATGAGACCATGCGAGCATATTCGAACTGCCTGTGGTCAAGGTCCCAAACTTGCTTCTGCCGATAAACGAGCTATCGTTGGTGAATGGAGTGGGGCACAAACCGATTGTGCAAAGTGGTTGAATGGTTTGGGCAAGGGAGCTAGATATGACGGAACATTTCCCGGAAGCTCGTACAACGGTAATTGTCAAACCAAGTACCAAGGTACCGTGGATGGTTTGTTGAATACGGACAAGATAAATCTAGAATATTACATTGAAGCTCAGATGGATGCTTATGAACGAAACAGCGGATGGGTCTTCTGGACCTGGAAGACCGAAAGCGCACCAGAATGGCACTTCCAAAACCTCACTCGCGCCGGACTTATTCCTCAACCTCTCACATCACGAAAACATCCTGGCCAATGCCAAGCTTCTGCCTGCATGATCCCAGGCTACTAGGGACCAGCTTATTAATACTCTAGCGAGGAAGAAAGACACGGTTTGTATACTTTTACGATTGACGGCGGTATGGCAGACTATGAAAGTCTTCATTCGTTCAAGAGTTGACTGGTTCCTTATTATATGTATTCCTAGCACCAATCGGATAAGTCTTTTGGCTGTAGGTAGTCTAGGGAGTACTGTATCGAAGGATTTCGTGAGTGGAAATTCAACTGGAGTTGTGTATCTCGTACTGCCTATTGTGATATGAAATAGGGATTGCCGAGCAGCGGGATTACCCCATCAGGATTTATATACGGCAGTGAGCACATATCTTTAAAATATATATATATATATATTTTTATTGAAATAATATATTTAATTAAAACTATGACATAATAAATGCTATTTGTCGAAGTTTGCAATGGAAAATTACATATTCTTTATTTATCTTTAATCTGCGAAGATCTGGTGGATGTACTTTTCGCTTATAAAATCATTTATTTAGAGCTGGTGGTAGCTCCCGGATGATTACTTACCCCGCCTAAAACTTGAAGCGTCCCTTGGATACAATGCCAAACAACCCCTACTGCTTCAAACTAGCAATAGTGTAAGCTCTATTTATTTCTATCAAGGTGAGGTACCTTAGAATTAAATGCCTATGTAAGCTTATATCCATCTCAATCTCAATTAATTGATCTTTTCCTCAACTGTGACCTGCTCCCCCCCCCGCAACTCGACCAAAGTTATACTCGAAGATTATATCCGACAACATCGACCATGTCAACCTACACAGTTCCTCTCATTATAAACAATAAACCTCATACGGCTGCCGAGACCTTCTCTGTCCACTCTCCAGCATCAGGGGCACTCCTACACAATGGCAGTTCGGCCTCAATTGAAGATACCACGACCGCTATCCTCTCCGCCCACACTGCATTCCAAACCTGGAAATCCCACTCCCCCTCCAAGAAACGCGATATCTTCCTGCGTGCCTCTGATCTCTTCACCAGCCGTCATGACGAACTAGCATCATACATGAGCGAGGAAACGGGCGCTGCCCAAGGCTGGGTAGATTTCAATCTCGGTCTCGCAGCAGATATTATCAAAGATGTCGCGGGCAGGATCTCCAGCATCCAGGGTAGCGTACCCATCATTGAAGAGGAGGGCTCAAGCGCCATGATCTTGCGAGAACCTTATGGTGTTATCCTAGCTATTGCTCCTTGGAACGCGCCATATATTCTAGGTGTCCGATCAGTTGCTTATGCGCTGGCTGCAGGGAACACTGCGATTCTCAAAGCCTCGGAGTTCTCTCCTCGTTGTTCGTGGGCTATCTGTGACGTTTTCCACAAAGCGGGCTTACCAGCCGGAGTCCTAAATCTCATTGCGCATGCCTCGAGTTCTGCCGCGAAGATTACAGCGCATTTGATTGCACACCCATATATCAAGAAGATAAACTTCACCGGCTCCACCACAGTGGGTAAAATCATTGCCGAGCAAGCGGGTCGTTATCTCAAGCCTGTATTGTTGGAGCTGGGGGGTAAAGGACCGGCTATCATTTGGGAGGATGCGGATCTTGGATTGGCGGCTCAGGCTTGTATCATTGGTTCTTTTCTGCACAGTGGTCAGATCTGCATGTCGACGGAGAAAATCATCGTGCATGCTAATATCATGACGGAATTTGAGGCTGAGATCAAGAAAGCGATGGCTGGACTCGGCGAACCTTTTGCTCATGATGCCTCGCTGCTCATCAATAAGGTGGGGGTAGAGAAGAACAAGAGATTGGTGCAAGATGCGGTTTCTAAGGGGGCCACTCTTCTTCATGGCAGTTTGGATGGTATTAGTGCAGATGGTTCACGCATTAAACCTATGATTGTGAAGGGCACTTCCAAAGGTATGGATCTTTACCACACGGAGAGTTTTGGGCCAACGGTTAGTGTGATTGAGTTTCAAGACGAGGCAGAAGCTCTGAGGTTGGCGAATGACTCGGATTATGGACTCAATTCTGCAGTGTTTACCAGAGATTTGAGAAGAGCGTTCAGGTTGGCGAAGGGCATTGAGAGTGGATCAGTTCATATTAATAGGATGACTATTCATGATGAGACGAGTTTGCCGCATGGGGGTATGTTTGTTTTCATTTTTTTTTCCCAACTCCTCCCACGAACACGTTCCGCCGGACCTTAGAGGAACTAGCTAATGTATCCATAGGCATGAAAGCAAGTGGCTACGGCCGCTTCGGAGCCAGTGGACTGGACGAATGGCTCAGAAGCAAAACCATCACCTACGACGACTAGACATGATAGTCTAGCTCCCTCCCGTTCCCCCCTCTTCTAACCTCATATATCTCAAAATAAAAAAGTTCTTCACGCCCAGCTCCAAATTACCCATAGAATCCGATATTATAAGCTCCGAATTATAGAGTCTCAAACTCCCCACCTCCTCATCTCCTCAGACCTTCTCCCTCCGATTCTCCTATTAGAATTTCGTCCCTTCTCCTTCCATCTTCCATATGGCAATAACCCAAAAGGAAAGTAGTCCCAAAAACTCCCACATACTACCACATAAATGCTCCTCCATTATTCATCGCTATCTTCTCTCCGGGCAATGACGTATAGTTTATACAGCCTCGATGACTGAGTCTTAGCCTTTGATCGTCTAGTTCTTTTCAGGTTCGTGTTGTGGGAGACGCACTGTGTGATGGTGGTGCGTGTGAAAGAGCAAGAATGGTGGTAGGTTTCGGTGCACACTTCTCTCTCTCTCTCTCTCTCTTTCCTTTCTTGGTAGGCGCGGGGCGGGGTCCAATTTCTTTGTTGCATGTCTTAAAAAGCGACGCGTGGAAGCTGTTTTGTAGCACTTGATATAAAAACGCTTATTACTCAACGCCTTCTGGATATTTCGCTTTAAAAATGTTATTTTACATACGATATCATCAAGTACATACTTTCTAGCAAGTATGAAAGGAAGAGAAGCATATTTTTTTCCCCTCTGGATTTGCAACAAAAGTGAGGTGCGGTGCCTCTATATAGAGCACGTGATCCAGACGGAGATTGAACCAGGGAAATGGAAGAAGGGGAGCGGGTTTTTACAAGAAAAAGTGGAGAGTGGATTAAGATAAGGAGTGAGGAATTGTGATGTGTCGTGATGTGATGGAAGCTGATTGTTTATGCTGAGGATTATGGTTCATTCAAAGGTCGAGAATAGTCATGAGGCTCTAAAGGTTTTCGTGCTGGCGAGATATACTGATCTACGATGTAGTCATCTAAATGTGAGAATTGAGAATTGTGTTTATTGAGGGAGCACGGGGATCGAGGCCTGGAATATATGGGTGTCCTTTTCATATCTCATAACTACCTAGCACGTCTCTTTAGTAGATCCAAAAACTTAAGGCATATCTACTTGGGGCAATCCCAATCTCTGAAATCCCAGTAGCACATCCTTATCGACATCGACCGCCAATTGCCTCTGAAACTCCTCTTCCCCTCCACAAGCACTTAAAACCTGACCTAATCTCCTCTTCACAAACTCAAAAGTATGAATCCTATGTACGGGATCCGAAGCAGTATGTAGACGTTTCCTCGTATCTTCCGGCCCTTCATGTCCATATTCTTCGCTCGTGAGCCAGATCAGATTATCGCCTCCGTCATCCCGGCCGCCGCTCATCTCGGTGATTACCGTCGTCCACATGGCAAAATAATCTTGTAAACGAGAAAGTATTATAGGTGTCATTGGGGGTGGGAGTTCGAGCAGGCGAGTCAGTGCGAGACAGGAGAGTTTTTGCCGTTCTATGTTAGCCATACTGTCGAAGTGACGGAACCATTCTGTGCTTAGCCATGACCAGACTTCATTTGGACTACCTACTACGGATAACATGGCGATAAAAGCATTTGGGTCAGCCAGAGCGATGCGAGCCAGGATGGTGAAATAATCGGTTTCTACAACGTCGTCAAGTTGAGGGTATTTACGATCCGGTCCAACGGTTTGGTGGGCTTCCCATGCGTCGCGGAGACCTTCAAAGATTTTCTCGCTGTAATCGCTTTCATGAAGATCCTTTACCATTTGGGCTACACCTCCAGCGCCTCCAAGAGCCTCTGCTGCGCGAATCATATTTTCCACAATAGTAGTAACCAGCCCAGCAAGCTCTCTTTTAGTAACTCCCAGTAAGTTTGTCATATACGATAGGATCCTAAGTCTTACACCGTCTCCTAGCATTGCTTCGGGGGCTAGCAAGATATATGAATCAACAATGTTGAGAACGAGTCGGAGATTATCAGAGCCAATCTCAAGTAGTGGGAAAGTACAGTCTGTAAGTGCAAGAACCTCAGGGGATGCGGGCGAAGGAGTTTGTGCGATAATAGAGGACCAGAGGTCAAGAGCTTCTTCCATTAAGTAGATCTGCATTTCTGAACCCGGCTCAACTGCTCGTTGAATTAATGGTAGGATCATGGAATGGTATCTTTGAGCTTGCTCGTTCATGCATCCCACTAGAGTTGAGAGAATTGTGAGAATGGCCTGCTTCATAAGATGTTCTTCACCCGATGCTTCCCATAATCCAGGTAGTATAGACACAATTTGGTCAGCGAATGGAGAAATATGATGTTCAAGTCTAACCGCAATGACTCTGATGGTATCAAGGATGGCCATCTTTGTATCTGTATTCTCCACTTCTTGAATGAGAGCCATCATTCGACTAAGCATATCAGGGGCATATGGTAAAAATCCCTCAGCTGCAAAGCTAAAGTCGTCAACAACGGCTTTGAACTGTCTTGCCGCTGTGACTCGGACAACGTGGTCATTTGTTTCATCCTCGGCCTTCAAAAGATGCTGGAAGATCTGATAAACAAGTGGTCTGTTGGCGTCCGAGACTGCGATGGTAATCCATTGGCCAATTAGGAGTGCGATTCTCCGGCGAAGAACCTTATAACCCGAGCCAGGCTTCTGCACCTCATTGACAAGGGTTGATGTAAGGAAGGTATTGAAGTCGAAACTTTGAAAGACCACTGGCGCCGAAAGTCCCATAGCAGTATAGACAGCATCTTTCTTGACTATGCTGCTCTCATTGACATCTGCAACGGATTGGAAGAACGATAATAAGGGAGCGACCAGGAGAGTCTGAAAGTTGACAACGAGATCCATGAATAATTTCTCCGAGCATGGTCTGACTTCAAACTCCCATGTTTCACTGTCACCGTGTTCTCCCATCTCCCACTCGTCCTCATCTTCCTCCCAAGCTTCGAGATCTACTTGGCGGAATACAAAGAACTTGGTGACAATTACGTCAGCAATCTGGCTGACCAACTGATCAGTGAGTAAATTGGTTTTTATTAGTTCGATAGCTTGTCGCTGTTCTTCCTTGATTTCTGGGCTTCTATATTTAAACGATTGAGCAGGATGGAAGACCATCTTCATACAAGCACGCAAAAGTGTGAGACCCTTCAGACATAATTTCTCCATGACAGATCTCTCACTCTTCGCGTTGCCACTCTGTCTCAACGCCTTTGCACTAAAATCTTGAGTTGCTGATCCGAATAATTCCCCAAACTTGGACGCGAGATCCCAGTAAGCCCTTACCAAATCAATGGAATTAGGTAAAGTAGCAAATGCAGCAGGGTGTGCTGTGGCCATCTGAATATGGAGCTTTGAAAATTGAACGAGATGCTTCTCAACCAACTCTTTCGCTGGTGATGCCAACACAGGTGGCTCGTGACTTATCATCCCTAAAAATTGTCCAAGTTGGTTTTGCGAGTGTGCCCAAAGCTGTTGAACTTCCTTTTCATGGTTTGGGTATTCATATCCAACGATAAGAAGGCGTCGGAGAACTTTTATCGCAAGTAAACTATTCTCCATAGCATCTATGGCCCCACCTTCATCATTTCCAGTGCCATCGAAAAAAAGTAGCCATTGACTAGCCTTCTCCGTATATATTTCGCTCAGTAGATACACCATTTCTGGCGTGACCGACTGCAAACTTGTTTGGGAACTTCGTAATCGAGCAGTAGCCAGTTCCTTCACCACTTGTAGTAATATCAAGAGGCCCCTTCGCAGATGTAGCTGATTTGATCGATTTGAAACCCTTAAGAGATTGACCAGGTCTGTAAGAATATCTGGCCAGTCTTTTGGGTAATCTACCCGAACGATCTTTGAGATAACCAGTGCATTTTGCAGGGCAAGATTTGCTTCAGCCTCTCCAAGTCCGCCTTCAAGCAAACGAGACCTAATTCCCGACTTCTCCTCCGGATCGATAGGCTTCGTGGCGCCCCTCCGCCAATATTTATCTATGCCATTTTTCAATTGTATTACTGCGAGATACCGGACCTCGGAAGGTAAGGATTTGTCGAGGTATGCAGCCTAAGAATGGAAATGTTAGCCTTCGAAACTGGGACGAAGGAACGCTGCGTATGATACCTGAAGTAAGGTGTAGTAACCTGGTTGTGTCTCCCATGTCTGCAGCTGTTGGGTGCCTGTTTGAATCGACAGTTGCTGAGACGATCCGGCAGATTGAAGAGCGTGAAGCACCTGGTGAGGAGAGAGGGGGTTTGCCTCGCCGGGCACTTCTATAGAGAAGGCCATCCTGTTGTCGTGGTAGAAATGTGGGTAAATTTGTGAGTCTGGTGCAAATCGAAAGCTTGCACAACTTCTAGTTGTGGATTTGTCGGAGGCCAATGGCAGGTTTTGCCAGCGTCAGAGCGAAAGATTTATGATATTTCAATTCCAACTACCTCGCCTGGAAGGCAGTTGGAACGCCGACAATTCTATTTTGTTCCCGTGATTCTAGAACTTTCCCTAAATCTACTAGATCATCTTAGGAGATTTTGTCACATAATCTTTGTTGAAGTTTTTAAAGCAACTTCTGGAATTCGTCTCTGTTTACGCATATGAGTGCACGTGACCACAATTGGAAACATCGATATTTTTCACGTGATTCATCAATCGATTCGTAACCCCTCTCCCCATACCTCATTCTACGAAGCACATTCTGTATTTTAATGATTGAAAATGACCAGCCGAGGTGTCACCAAAACACTAAAGTTCCGCACACCAAATAGTGACCTCGAAGTCGTGATCGAGGAACTGAAACCGATTCCCGCAAACGAAATACTCATCAAGGTTCATGCAGCTTCCATCAATCCCGTTGATGTTCAGATATGGAGATCCCAACTCATAGGCAGGGTCGCTGGCCAAAAGCAAATGGGACGTGATTTCTCAGGTACTGTGGTAGAAGTAGGAAGCAGTGTAAAGGGCTGGGCCGAGGGCGAAGATATTTTTGGCATGTTAGTTCAAGTTGTAAGAACTCAATGAAGATATGAAACCGAGCTCGGCCTGACGCGACGCAGTTTGGACAAGGGACTTTTGCCGAACATATTCATCTCGATCCATCCAAGGAACCTGTTGTCAAGAAACCTTCATGTCTTTCTCATGAAGCTGCCGCTGCTCTTCCGCTCGTTGTACTAACCGATTTTGCCATTCTGGACTGGCTACCACCGCCAACTACTTCTCAGCGAAAGGTCATCGTTCAAGGCGCGTCGGGAGGAACTGGTTCTTGGGTCGTTCAACGTAAGTGTCGATTCTCAAAGAGATTTGCACTTTCCTGCTGACATTATGACTAAGTCGCCAAACATGTCTATGACTGCCATGTCACAGCCATTTGCTCAGCAAAGAATGCCGACTACGTCAAAAGGCTAGGAGCAGATGAAGTGATTGACTACACAACTGAGTTTATTCCCCAAGCTCTCCTCGAGCGACACTTCAGCTCTCCTAAAAGCGACTTGATAGTTGACTGTGTTGGCGGAATGGAATTACTCGATGTATATGTAAGTTTTCTCCTGGTCACTAATAACCTTGTTGACCATCAACCAGCCTCAAATACTACATCCAAAAGGAGCATATGTCACGATAGTTGGGGACAAAACATCCACCAAAAGCCTTGGCGGTCCTTTAACATACGTGACCCACCCTGCTCAGATCCTTAGATTCATCAAAGGTTGGATCTGGGGGCCCCGATATGCATGTGTCTCTTACTACACGCGCTCAGATTTACTTCAGAAAGTGGTTGGGCTCGCTGAGCGGGGTGAGGCAGACGTAGAAATACAAGAAGTAGTCGAAGGCTGTATGGACGAGGAACTCCAGGGGTGGAAAAGAGCCATTGAGTTGATTGAGAGTGGCCACGTTAGAGGGAAAGTGGTCCTCAAAATCTGATGGTGGGGGAAGCTCCAACTACTCCCAATCCTATGGCATTGCGTCGTCTCATTTTGCTTCTATTCTCCCTCGGCATATGCAAATTTCTTGCCGGATATGATCCATCATTCTTATTTTCGGCTCTCTTTTGTATCCGGGATGTCTCTTCTGCTTCTCATGCACTTTTTAAAGCTATTGTCGGGTTAAAGAGATGAAAGACTTCTAACTAAGTTCACTACTTTTATTACCCTAGCATAACATAGTAGTTGCGCATAAGGCTGGAGCTAAGTTAGAAGATTAAAAGACGGCGCCTTGTCCTGGGATAAACATAAACAGTTAGATTAAAAGTATCAGACTGGGCCGGAAGTAAACTGACTCGATATTTGATCTAATTAATCTTAAATTTGTCGGTCTTCGGCCACTTGCGAATTTAATTTATCTGAATGATGCATTGTTTCGAAGTCCTCAGTGGGTCGTTGATCCACAGGGAGGTAAAATGTAGGTTGCAGCCAATTGATTTCTGCCAGTAATGGGCTTTCTTGAGATAAAATAATACTGTGTAGCAATAAATACTTCCTTAGCTTCTAAACATGTTAAATACGGCTATGGAAGTGATGGCATGTCGCCCGTTCTATTAGCGTTGATCAGACGTGAAACTGTATCAGCGGTGTAACCGTGATATTTCTTAGTCCTCCTACTGAGCTTTTGACATATAATTATTCAGCAGGGGGAGCCCATAATGAGATTCCATTCTATAGGATTTTGGCAAGGCTCCGATTCCAGCTCCTAAGACTCATCAAAGAAGATTTGGCACAAAAGTAGCTCTAATTCCTTTTGCCTCGACGTTTGTCAGTATTGTATTTCTATTAGCTGCGATCACATCCATTGCACCAGAGCCAATATGCGTTATAATCTCTGCGCATTTCGGCTCTTCTCTCTTGTTACATCTTTCGCTTGGGCAGAAACGGTGCAACAAGTCCTGTGGAATATTCCTGATGGCAACCTTTCAGATCTTTCGCAGACTTTCACAAATGGAGCGGTTTTACCTCTATCTTGGAATAGTTTTGCCTCGACTGCATATGTCGATACAATTGACAATCTTGTCAATTTATGGGTTACATCTTTCGATTATAGCCATAATCCATTCAGTGCTTTGCTGAAAGGTATGCTTATCCCTACCTCTCGTAAATGTTATAACTATTTGTACTAATCGCCTCCAGAAAATCTAAATATGACATTTCCAGGCACCTTTTCATGGAATATCGCAATTCCTGAACCCTACCTAGGCATTAGTCCAGAATATGTTCTCCGCTTCACACTGCCTGTTACTTCCTATAATCCAAGTTTGGGGAATCTGGCAAGCCCTGGCTTTCTTATACTTGGTGCAGCATCTGAATCTACTTCCACGAATGCCTCATCAAACTCTCCACCTACAAATTCTACACCTACCAAATCCACGCCTGCAAATTCTGCACCTCCCAATTCTACACCTCCAAATCCAAATCCTGTACCTACAAAGTCTACAGCTACAAGCTCAACAGCTACAACTTCCACATCTACAAGTTCTACAGCTGCATACTTTGCCTCGCCGTCTACCCTAGGACTATCAATTTCGGTTTCATCTGTCCAAGTGTCACCAAGCACATCATTACCAAACACACAGTCGTCAAGTCCGATGGTAAAAGCTTCGACCGGTCTGACCGGTGGTGCCAAAGCAGGAATCGGAATCGGAGCTGCACTTGTCATCTGTTCTCTTGTCGGCGCTGGCATCTATGCTTTTATGAGGGCAAAGCGTAGACAGACAGCACCACCACCACCACCACCTCCCCCACTCTCCGACTACGAGAAAGGGAATAGCAATGCGAGCGTGTCGACACATCCCACGTACCCTCCCGAGATGGCCTATACACCGGTTGTCTCCGAATTGTGGAGTGCTGATGGAGGGGTTTGGGAATTGCCCGGTGGTAGGATATGAGATCTGAGACGGGTGGCGGCCAACGAGGAGGATCTTACTTGCACTCGAGGCGTTAACTGCTGATGATATTCGGAATGTGAGAAGTGGCCGCGTCGCTTCGAGGGGAGCCAACTGGCGGCAATGTATTGTACTTGTTACCTAGGTAGCTTATTTAGGCTCTTCGAGGACACTCGATCGCGGTGACTGACTGACGGACCGATGGCTGATGACCGATGGCTGATTGACGAGGTCACTCAACCCACGGTCGCGGTGTCCTGTAGTATCCCGACGCACATAGTCGGCGATTTGGTTGCGCCACACCAGGCGAACCTGACGAAGCCGGGAACAGGAAAACGGGTTACCAAATTGTCCCCGACAGCCTAGACGGGAGGCTATTGATGTCCTGTCTTTTTTATAGATTCATGGTACTTGGGGGAGGACGCGGCATTCTCGCACGATCATCATTTCCATAGCTGACCTACATTTACTATTGCCCTTTCCACGTCTTCCCATGATGAGCATCAGGTGCGAGTATTTATAGATCCCTGATACGCCCCGGAGCACGTCACCTGACATCTAACCATCGTGCTCCCCTCCCAGCCAGGTTCCCACCACTCCCACCACTCTCACCACTCCCACCACTCCCACCACTCCCGCTGCTACGGCGCTCTCCTCGTTGCTATATCTGGTTGACACATCACGTACAAACAAAGCAACCAGTTCACACGAGTGACCGCATTCCCGGCGCCGTCCCGTGCTGTGCCCTTTCCCCTTCCCTTCCCCCTTCCCCCTTCCCGCCCTCTCACCCGGATCCACACAGCCGCCCGCCCATCTGTCTACGGATTGTACGTATCGTATCTGTCTACGAGATACGCTCGCTATTCTGCCCTACCATCACGCCGTCATGTCATGTCATGTCGTCGCATCGTATCACGGCCCACTCATTTGCCAGGCGGGTCTTGCGTAAACGTGTCGACGGGGGAGAGGGAGAGGGAACGAGAGAGGGAGCGGGAGAGGGAGAGAGCTGGATTTTATTATTATGCACTCACTCACTCACTCACTCACTCACTTACTCACTCCCTTGGAGGTGGCCAGTTGCCGGAGCCGCGCAATCATGCACATCATAGGTACCTATGGCCTGTAGGTGCGTGTTTACTTCGTAGGGTACGGTATTGGATTGCATATACCCGTGCGCCGTGTATCGCGGGCATCCGGGGGTGGGCGCATCGGGTATGCGCTATGAATGCTGTCACATTTTCACTTTTGTCGTGGATATCGGAACGGGC